>APFE031519469.1:0-12822 GCA_000404065.3 Pinus taeda | reverse complement strand
AGCATAATCTATTGAGTGTCAGTCAGATGTGCGATCAAGGAACAAAGGTAATATTTTGATCAAATGGATGTAGTGTTCGTGATCTTGATACAGGAGAAATAGTGATCAAAGGCATAAGAACTCCAAATAATTTATACATATTCAAAGAAAGACAACAACAATGCTACCTGAGCAAGAATGATGAACACTGGCTATGGCACCAGAGGTTGGGGCATCTAAGCTTCTCACAGATAAGGAAAGCATGCAAATACCAGGCAGTTTGTGGTCTTCCAGACATCAGAATTCCAGATAATACAATATGAAAATCGTGTCAGTTTGGTAAGCAAACTAGAACTAACTTCCCTGAGAAGGAAGGATCAGCTAGCAGGCCACTTGAGCTTGTCCATACTGATGTATGTGGTCCATCTAGAAAAAGGTCACGTCAGGGAGAAGAATAATTTATATTATTCATTGACGACTATTCAAGGATGGTTTTGATAGGACTGATGAAGCACAAAGATGAAGCCTTCGAAAAAATTAAATCCTTCAAAGCTTTGGTTGAAAACGAATCAGATCACAAAATTAAATGCCTCAGGTCTGATAGAGGTGGGGAGTTTACCTCCAATGAATTTTTTTATTTTTGCGAAGAACATGGAATAAGAAGAGAATTCTCTATAGCCAGGACTCCTCAACAAAATGGAGTAGTTGAAAGGATGAACAGGATGGTTCAACAAATGGCTCATGCTATGCTTGATGAGTCTGGAACTCCCGCAACTTTCTAGGGTGAAGTTGCATTTGCTGCAGTTGTTATTCTCAACAAAACAAATGTCCGGGTGAACAACACTCAAACCCCTCATGAACTCTGGTATGGTGAGACTCCTTCGGTAAAATATTTCAAAATTTTTGGAAGCAAATGCTATATCAAAAATACTGATGAACATCTTGGCAAGTTTGAACCTAGAGCAGATGAAGGCATTCTCCTTGGTTACTCTCCCCACAGAAAAGCATACAAGTGTTATAATAAGAGGCTTGGAAAAATTGTTGAAAGTATTGATGTAGTGGTTGATGAAGAAGAAAACACTCCTAGGCAGGTAAGATCTGAAGATTTCAAGGATGATGAGGACTATCCATCAACATCAAATCAGATTCATGATGAAGAAGAACCTATGAAGAAGAAAAACACGAGGAGCCTGAAGAACAGATAAGGATAAAAGAGAAGACTCCATCTAGGTACGTTCAAAAGAATCATCCAAAATCTCAAATTTTGGGGCAGAAAGAGGCAAGTATACAAACAAGAAGAACAATTGCAGAAACCTCAAGCTATTTGACATTGCTCTCCTCCACTGAACCACAAAATGTAAAAGAGGCATGCAAAGATGAATGCTGGGTCAAGGCAATGGATGAAGAACTTGAGCAGATCGAAAAGAATAACACTTGGGAGTTGGTTCTTAGACCAAAAGATAAGAATGTCATAGGGACAAAATGGATCTTTGAAAAAAAGTTGAATGAAAATGGGGAAGTGATTAGAAACAAGGCCAGACTTGTTTGTAAAGGGTATGCTCAACAAGAAGGAATAGACTTTGAAGAAACTTTGCTCCCATTACTAGACTTGAGGCCATCCGAATGTTCCTTGCTCTCTCAAGCTTTCAAGAGTTCAAAGTATTTCAAATGGACGTGAAATCAACCTTTCTGAATGGAGACTCAGAAGAAGAAGTGTACATTGAGAAACCAGATGGTTTCATTCTTGGGAATGATCCAAATCTTGTATGAAGACTAAAAAAGACTCTCTATGGTCTTAAACAAGCTCCAAGGGCTTGGTACTACCGTTTGGACAAATATCTTCATCAACAAGGTTTTTCAAAAGGGTCAACAGATAGAAATCTTTATATAAAAATTGAAAATGACAAATTGCTAATACTTGTTGTGTATGTAGATGATATCATCTTTGGCAGCAATGAAGAAGCTATGAGTCAAAGCTTTGCCTTGGTGATGCAGAAAGGATTCGAAATATCTTTTCTTGGAGAACTAACATATTTTCTTGGATTGCAAATCCAACAAAATGAAGGCGGTATTTTTTTGTCTCAAACCAAGTATCTCAAGCAGATCTTGAAGAAATATGGCATGGAAGATGCAAAACCAGTATTTACCCCTATGGTTACAGGATGCAGCCTTAGTACAAATGATGAATCAGCAACAGTGCATCAACCAACCTATAGATCCATGATTGGAAGTCTACTTTATTTGACAGGTACTCAACCAGACATCATGCATGCAGTGGGAATAGTTGGAAGATTTCAAGCAAATCCTAAGGAAACCCATCTTCAGGCAGTAAAGAGAATTTTCAAGTATCTTCAAGGAACTCAAAATATGGCTTATGGTATCCAAGAGATACAGATCTTACTCTTCATGCTTATACAAATGCAGATTGGGCTGGAAGCGTGGATGATAGAAAAAGCACAAGTGGTGGTGCATTCTTTATGGGTTCCCGATTAGTATCTTGGTTCAGCAAGAAACAGAGTTCAATTGCTTTATCTATAGCTGAAGCAGAGTATGTAGCTGCTGCATCTTGTTGCACACAACTTCTTTGGATGATACAAACTTTGCAGGACTTTCAAATCACTTGTACTCCACCTATCTCCATCCTATGTGATAATACAAGTGCTATCAACATTTCAAAGAACCCAGTCATGCATTCAAAGACCAAGCATATACCTATCAAATATCATTTTCTTCAGGAACAAGTGCTAGAACAAAAGGTCAAGTTGGAGTATGTTCCGTCTAAGGAACAAGTTGCTAATATACTCACCAAACCTCTGCCCAGGGATACCTTTGAATACCTCAGGAAAAAGCTGGGGGTAGTTGATGCATCATCATTTTGTTGAATCTCATCCGCTTCAGAGATTAGATTCACATGGGGTATACGTGTACAATCACTGGTCTATGATTGATCAAAAACCAACTGGCTCAGGTTCAGGGGGAGCATATATTCTTCTAATAATGCATTGTTGGCATTATACCTTGGAGGAGAAAGTCAGAAGAAGAACATGGATACTGATCTAAATATTGCAGTACATCTTTTTGCAGACAACATTTCAGCACAGAGCATATACAAAGGGGGAGCTCATTCAGAGTTTTCAGCAGGTACTCAGGGGGAGTATGGTAATCCGCCCCTTTGCCCTTGATGTCAAAGGGGGAGAATGATTGGTTGTTGTTGCCATCAAGTCCAAAGGGGGAGATTGTTGGCATTATGTTACATATATTGTACTTGATGGCAACCCACTCATCTCCGATGATAATTTATAGTACAACAATATTATTTTCTAGTTCCACAGGTGCACAGATCAAAAGATGTGGTCTTCGACAAGTTGCGCAGGAGAACCTTTGAAAAGGTGCGGATATGTTCGCAGGTCTCCCGCAAAAAATGTGCGAACTTAAAATGCACGGACTTTCATGTAGAGAAAAACATGCATCTTATGTTTGGTCCATGATATTTAGTCTGACGTTTTTGATCCTATGGTTTTGGTCCGTGGTTTTGGCATCTAAAATATTGAACCCAGGTTTTGGATCCCTTGTATTGATTTTCTATGGTTTTGATCCATGGTTTGAGTAAGGGCTTGCCTATAAAAAGGAAAGGAGATCCTTTGGCTAGTCACTTGAATATTGAATATCTTAAGATCTGAAATTTTGGGTGATCGGTTTGAAAAGATAGGTCTAGATAAAAGAGAAATCTGTAAATTGTAAGGCGGATCTATTGATAGGTCGTGATCTCTTTGGCACATGATCAGATCTGTGGATTTGACAGTCTGTGGCACATTGGAGGACTACGAATTTGGTTCTATACAGAGGTCCACAGGCGATCTACAATGCAGGTGCGGAGGAACGCAGCGTAGCAGAAGGCTCAGGTGCGGAGGAACGCAGCGTAGCAGAAGGCTCAGGTGCGGAGGAACGCAGCGCAGCAGAAGGCGGAGGTGCGGAGGAACGCAGCGCAGTAGAAGGGGCAGGTGCGGAGGAACGCAGCGCAGCAGAAGGCGCAGGTGCAGAGGTGCGCAGTTGAATCAGCAGAGCAGGTGTGGAAGTGCGCTGAACAGTAAACAGTGAAGGTGCGGAGTTGCGCAGACTCATCACGGCAGAAGTGCAGATGTCCGCAGGTTTCCTTCGGTGAAGTTGCGGACCTTTTCTTGAAATATATTTTAGTTGTATTTTACCTGTTTCTACAGAGATCTGGGTTTAAATTGGTGGCTGGTTATTGGTGATATTTTCTGGTTACTACATTCTGAGAAGTTAATTGTTCAAAGGAGATTGGGTGATGCACATGTACTTGATGTTTTGGATCCAGTTTGAAAATTTATGAAACGCGGTCCTCGGAAGAAAAGAGAAGGTTGTAGCCTTCTGTAGATCAGCACCTACATACTATTATTTCAGCTAGTACAAAAGCTAAGGGGGTTGTTGCTCCCTTCCAAAAGAAGCTGGAAAATGAGAGAGGGTTGTAGCTCTCTGCAGGTAGTAGCCTGCGTACTGGTAAAGGACTGCACCAGTACAAAATCATTGTAAGAAGAAGTTTCTTATTGAAAGAAGATAGAGACATATTGTAGCAGGTGGTTTTCACCCACATTGGGCTTCCACCTTACATCTTGTGTTCCTTGGTGTGACTGTCTATTTTGTGTTCCTGCTCATTGTTCTATGGTTCTCACATACAAATTAATGACAAACATCTAATTATAAGTTTGGAAGGTATATGCAAGTTTAAATTGTCAGATATAAAAATATTTGTATAAATTGAGAATAGTTTGATAATACTGATTAACCCCCCCCTCTCAGTATTATTTCTAACACAAATATGGTCAAATTTACATGTGCTACAAGAAGTCCTGTTTTTCTACAGGAGGTCCATTTTTCTACAGGAGGAGATAACTTTCCAAATTCCAAAGCAAATAAAATGAAAATGGGACCTAAAATTATCTTTTATTAAGTAGGGTGTCTTAGGACTCCATTCCAATTGAAATCACTCCAAAATACCCCTGTTAACATGTGCTAAAAAATAGCAGAAAATTACTAGTCTAAAATATGGAAATTCAAGAACTAGTGAGCTAGTTAACCTACCAAATGCCTAACCTAATCAAGTGAAAATTCTAAAGGGTAGATTTTTTTATTAACTTGAATTTTTTTATGACCCAATATAAGTGGAATCAACTCAAATGAAGTTCATTAACACGTTCTAAAAAATAGCATAAAATTACTACTATTTTGCTACAAGGGACTTTCAGAAATTCTAGATTTGTGAACTAGTAAACCAATCCAAGTAGCTCAATGATGAAGATGAATTTTAGAAGTTGTTATAAGGGTGCATCATGCTTATGATTCTGTAAATAATCTACAAAAAAAATCACTTCAATCATTTAACCAATGTAACCTTCAACAAAAGAAGCATGAATAGTAAATGCAGAAATAAAAGATGCAAGTGAAAGAAACATTCAAAGGAAGTAAAGAAATTGAACATGAGGGCTCTGAGGCTCCTGGGATGTCCAAGCTGAAGGAAAATTAGAGTCCTATGAAGTAAACCAAGATTTAGAAGCTAAAAATGGCACCAACCGTTATTATTTGAATAAATCCAAGTACATCCCTGTTGAAAATGAAAGTGGAGCTACTAAACAACAAGTTTTTTCCACAAAAGACTAATAAATGTCTACCCCTAGAGGAAAATTCGAATTGGTACTTATACAAAGTGACGATGAAGCATTCTCCTTGAAAGAGGAAGCTTTCCCCTCCAAAATCCCTCGAAATAGTGGATCTGGTTCCCAACACTAGGAATTCGCATTAAATGACAAGGAACACATTCCTAGATTTTCTAAATCACTAAAGCTCTAGAATTTGTCAATAATTTCATGATATTTTATTAGTTTATTATCTAATATTTGTCCTCCTATAGTAGGGATAAAGTCCCTAGATTATCTCCTCCAAATCTTCATAATTTACCCAACATTCTTACAATATTCTACAAAAATAAATAATATTAGGCACATAATATGCAATTATCTCTAAACCTTCCTAAGAACATATTAAAGCTAAAAAACATTATTAAGTGTAGGAGAGGTTTAATATAACCTTCATGTCCCTTAGAAATGTTAGATGGGCCTTAATTTATGTCTAATTTGGAGTCCCATTACTTGTGAAGAAAATGTCAAGGATGTTAAGCAAGTTCTAGATGTCTTGAAGAAAAAGAAATTGTATTTCAAGATGTTTAAGTGTGAATTTGGGAAAGCCTCTTCTATTTGTTTGGGTCATATTGTAGGAGGGGGTGAATTGAATATTGATCCCTCAAAATTTGAGGTCACTATGAATTGGCATAAGCTCAATAATGTGACATAGGTTAGGATTTTTTTCGGAGCAACCCAATATTGGAGAACGTTTATTGCTATCTTCTCATCTATTGCAACTTTATTAATGTAGGTTTTAACCCTGTGCATAAATTACCTTTAAACGAATCCTTAAAAACAAAAAATATACAATGGCGAGAACATAAAACAAATACACAAAGACTTTCCCATAGATCCCAAAATCAGGACTACTAGATTGATTTTTCATAATGTACCTTTCAATGTTACAATACATATATATACACACCAAATCATTCATAAGCCCCAATCCATTAACACTGGATCAAGACATAACCATCGTTCCCTTGAATGGTCTATAAAATACCATGGGCAGAAAACCATCATGCTTAAAACCATGTGTGAAACCCATACACAAAACCATAGGTAGGTCTGCTCACCTAATATAGGGTCCAATTTTTTTTTTTCCTGGGTTGCTACCTTGAACCGTGTACACGGGGGCTACCACCCCCCTGAAATGTTCCGATAGGGGGGGCTATGCCCCCCTTGTGATCCCCCTACTATGCCCAACACAACTAATAGGGGGGGCGATAGTGATGTAGGAGCATCCTGCTCAGAGTATTTATTATTCATTTGGTTAATTAGGGGGGTGATATTTTTAGTTATTTTTAGGAATCTTGTATAAATTGAGTGGAAATCTATGTGTGAGGCTTTTAGTTGTGAAATATTGTCAACTATGTGAGAATATTAGGGATAAATAATGTGTGTAGATCTCGTAGAAATCTTAGGGATTGCAAGATCCTTAAATAGGAATTAGTTGAGTGATTTATGGAGAAGATTATGGATTTAGAATAATCCATAACTATGTACTTATTTCTATAAATGTAAGCTTGCGAGGAGAGTGAGATATAGTTTTTGAGATAGAGTGGTAGAGAAAGCTAAGTAGAAGAGAGATCAGATTAGAGCACGATATGTTCTGTACATATATGTAAATACTGTTATGAATGAAAGGAGTGTTGTGTAAAAAGTTTGTTTCTGCGTGATTTTATTATGTGATTGTATCCTTTAATCGTAGGCTAAATCCTCTGTTAAATACTAGTTTTTGTTGATCGTCGATTGAATGCAAACATAGATTGAATGAAGAAATGAATCATCATTGATCACAGGATGGATCAATGCTGATCTATTACGAGAAGATCGATGGTGTTCGCTGGTGAATGCGCATGTAAATTAACATAGGAAATAGACCCAAAACATTATAAGATCGAGTTAGTTGATAAATTTGTGGAGAAACACCAAAGAAGATCTGAGCCGTCTGATCAACAGATCGACAGATCTAGAGTCATCACGTGCTAATAAGCTTAGACGATATTTCCAAAATTGGACGTGATCGTTTATAAAACTGAGTTAATAGCTCAGTTAATCTGGACCATCTGTTTAAAGGAGTCAGATCCGATGGTAGTCACGTCGGAAAATGCATGGAGTTTAATATAAATTTCGGACCCGATGAGTTATCAACTATGGTTTAATCCAGTTGGATTCCGGATTGAGCGTAACTGTTCGTTGTGAAGGTACGTGATCCGACGGTCATCGCATGGTGAAGTTGCGCGTGATTTAATTTAATTTCCGGACCCGAGAAGTTATGAACCTACATTTTATTTCCTTTTGGTTTCATGGAAATTTGGGTTTTTTCCATATCTGAGTAATTAAGGAATTATGTTATTTTAACAGAATTTCTAAATTAAAGGGTTTGAATGGGATTTTAAATTGTTTTGAGTTCCGCTAAAGAGGTTGGGGTGTGATAATTTATTTAAATAGAAGGTTTAATTAATTTAATTTTTCGAATTAGTGTAAAGTTGCAGTTTCACCCCATCATTTTGGTATCAGAGCAAGGAAAGGTTTCTTGCGAGAAAGAAGATTCTGCGTGAAATATGATTATATTTATTAGTGTTAGTATTTATACTTGTTGTGCAGAGTAACAACAGAAGAAGTTGAGAATATTTGCAACAACATAGAGAAAGGAGTGTCATATGGTTCCAATGAGAGAGAACCATAGAGATGCTAACAGACTGAGCTTAGAGGAGAAAAGCTTGGTGAGGCATGTGTAGCAAGAAGGAGACTTATTACTGCAGAGGCTGATTGCAACTCACAAGTTAACGTTGTTAGTAAGATAAAGAAAGCATATGACAAGGAAAATCAGAGGTGCAACAGAAGCAAAGGAAAAAGTAGAGGAGTCAGTTTTAGAATTTGATTGAGGTAAAGGTATTTTATTTTATTGATCTAAGTTTAAAAAAATAGTGAAAACAAATATGGAGAAACTTAGGAAAGGTTCAAATAACTGTTAGATGAGTCAGGAAGAGCGTAGGATAAGTATTGCAAAGATGAGAGCAGAATTGGATATACTACAGGAATGGTTTCAAGAGAAAGTGAATGAAGACCGAAGACATAGATGGAGAATAAGGAAACGAGTCAAGTGGAATCTATTGCAACATAGATGGAATGCTACGTTGATGAACAAACTTGAACAAATACATATTTCTATGTTGAAGGAGAGACTCATGGGAATTGAGTCACAACAAAGAGGATTTGCTGAAACCCAGAAATTCCATGGTGGGAATTTGGTGCTGAAGCATCAAAAGAGACCGAAAGATCTGGTATTTTAAAAAGTGATAGTTTGTCTGTGAATGCAGGTATGGCACTAAATAAGGAATTTGTTGCTATAGAGACAAATAATGACCATTGTTATGATCAAGAAGTCTTTTGTGAACTTGAAGGAAATTGGGATGATTGTATTCCATTCCATGAAGTTGAGTTTGCAGCTCAATTGAAGAAAGAAGTAGCTGAAGAGACATAAGCCAAAAAGTTGAAACCAGAGAAACTGTAACAAAAGAAGGAAAGGACACCTTAGAGAACATCAACTGTGTTGATGTGATTAACAAAGAGGAATTACTCTTAGAGAATAATATGTAAAATTTGGTTGATAGTTCGAGTGATGATAATGGTGAACTTTCAGGTTTAGTTCTTACTAATATCAGCATGACAACGTTACCTGGTAAAGCTATAGGTGCAGATGGTGAAACAGTTCAAGGCTCATTCAAAATTTGGAGACCAGGAGAAAGAAGGATGTCAGGAACAAAAACACAACAACATGGAAAAGAAAGACTAAAGTACCATCAATAAAACAGAGTTTGGAATCCTAAAGGTAGCAAGTCATTCAAACTTGTAACTGTCACATTACTATAGAAAAGTGACAGACCTCATAGACAAGAGTCTATGAATTTTTTCTATATTGGGAGTCTGATGTAGGAGCATCCTACTCAGAGTATTTATTGTTCATTTGGTTAATTAGGGGGTTGATGTTTTTAGTTATTTTTTAGAATTTTGTATAAATTGAATGGAAATCTATGTGTGCGGCTTTTAGTTGTGAAATATTCTCAACAATGTGAGAATATCAGGGATAATTAATGTGTGTAGATCTCGTATAAATCTTAGGGATTACGAGATCCTTAAATAGGAATTAGTTGAGTGATTTATGAAGAAGATTATGGATTTAGAATAATCCATAACGATGTACTTATTTCTATAAATGTAAGCCTACAAGGAGAGTGAGATATAGTTTTTGAGATAGAGTGGTAGAGAAAGCTAAGTAGAAGCGAGAACATATTAGAGCATGGGATGTTATGTACATATATGTAAATACTGTTATGAATGAAAGGAGTGTTGTGTACAAAGCTTGTTTTTGCGTGATTTTATTATGTGATTGGATCTTTTAATCATAGGCTAAATCCTCTGTTAATACTAGTTTTGTTGATTGTCGATTGAACGCAGACAAATATTGAATGAAGAAATGAATCATCATTGATCACAAATTGGATCAATGATGATCTATTACCAAGAGATCAACGGTTTTCGCTGGTGAATGTGCACGCAGCTTAACACAGGAAACATACCCAGAACGTTATAATATCGAGTTAGTTGATAAATTCGTGGAGAAACATCGAAGAAGATTTGAGCCATCCAATCAATAGATTGACAGATCTACAGTCATCGCATGCTAATAAGCGCAGACGATATTTCCAAAATCAGACGCAATCATTTATAAAACTGAGTTAATAGCTCAGTTAATTTGGACCGTCCATTTAAAGGAGTCAAATCCAACAGTAGTCGCGTCGGAAAATGCACGAAGTTTAATATAAATTTTGGACCTGATGAGTTATCAACTATGGTTTAATCTAGTTGGATTCTGGATTGAGCGTAACCATTCATTTTGAAGGTACGCGATCCGACGATGATCGCATGGTGAAGTTGCACGTGGTTTAATTTAATTTCCGGACCTGAGAAGTTATGAATCAACATCTTATTTCCTTTCAGTTCCGTGGAGATTTTGGTTTTTTCCATATCCGAGTAATTAAGGAATTATGCTATTTTAGCAAAATTTCTAAATAGAAGGGTTTGAACGGGATTTTAAATTGTTTTGAGTCCCGATTAAGCGACCAAGATCAATAGTTTAATTAAATAGAGGTTTAATTAATTTAAAATTCCAATTTTTTTTGTTAGCGCAGTTTCACCCCATCACCTTGCGACCCCCCCTGTGATGCCCCCGTGCGTGCGACTAGTCATGGAAAGAATATAACACACACCCAAAAAATTACATGCCTTGACAAGTGTGAAACATGTCTTTCAATGGGGAGGAAAGCAACATAAAGCCTTTGATACATTGAAAGATAAAATCAGTACAACACCAGTCCTTGCACTATTAGATCTTAAGAAACCATTTGAGATTCAAACTGGTGCAAGTGATGATGCCATGGGAGAATTTTTGATGCGACATGATAAGCCTATTTTTTATCATTCTAAAACCTTCAACAATGCAGTGATTAACTATCCAACTTATGATAAAGAGTTGTATGCTTGGTATAAAGCATGAAGAAATGGAAGCATTATTTGATAGGTAAATAAATGATTATTCATTAGGGGAATTTTGAGGTCTAAAATGGGTCTCCTAAGGAAATTATAAAATAATAGTGGAAATAATAAAATAAGATTAGATTACATCATCAAATTTTAGAGGGAAAAAAAGAAAAAACTATTTTTCAACTCGTATTTTCAACTTATCTCCCTATGGGTTTACTCCAATTTTGAGCGGGAACACTCATTGGATGCATAATTTGATTCCTCATACGAGAAGTACCCATGTTTCATACTTTCAATGGATCCTACTACACAAAAAATGAGAAATACATGAAAAATGTGATTGCAATCATGTTTTTCATGTATTTTCATTTTTCGTGTAGCGGGGTTCATAGAAAGTATGCAACATGGATACTCCTTGGATGAAGAATTAAATTTTGCATCCGACAAGTAGTCCCACTTGAAATTTGAGTAAAACCTTAGGGAGATAAATTGAAAATATAAGTTTGAAAAAATAGTTTTATTATTTTATTATTTTTTAATCTTTTTACTTTTTTACCCCAAAATGCTGAATCATCCCCCATGGATGACATCATCATCTTGAATCCTATTGGTTCTTATAAAGTTTATTTTGTTGTACATTTTTCTTAGGAGGCCCATTTTAGACCTCAAAAGTTCTCTAATGCATACCGAACATTAATCTTTGCAATATTTACAATAACAATCAAAGTTACATCAAGTAAGACAATTTGGATGGATGAGATTTCTACATTAGTTCCATTTGGTAATCAGGTATAAGAAAGGTTTATACAAAAAATTTGCTGATATGTTCTCAAGGCCTATTTTTAATGCATCTGCCATTCTTAAGCATAACTCAACCATGCATGAAAGTTATATAAAACAACATGCTCAAGATGACGATTTTAAAGATGTTTATGCAACTTGGATTCAAGGAAATCATGTTGAAGAGCTGGAATATCATGTTCATAACAAGTTGTTGTATCATCTTGGCAAGTTGTGTATTCCATAGGGTGAAAGATTCAATGTCATAAGGGAACCTCATACTTCCCTTATTGTTGGTCACTTTGGTGTAGGCAAAACAATTGCACAATTACAAAGGTATTGTTATTTTTTTTTTACAAGATCGATTATGGTTTTATATATTCCAAAAAAGAGAGAGGAGCAAGATCCTGATACATATGGGGCTAGAAAGAGTCATTCTAAAGGAGAGAAGGCCGAGAATGCATTCCCGGGATCCTTTAGACATGAATCCAAAAATTCCAGAGATTCCAACTACATTTCTAGCATACCACCTTACAAACTGAGAAAGCAAGAAAAAGCACTTACATAACATAACTTCCATAAACTAAAAGACTTCAAAAACACTTATGGGATAGTTTAATATTTGTTTACAGATTGATCTTGCTGAGATCTCTGTTTACTACTCTGGTAGTTTGATTTTTTGTTGGGTTGTGTTATATTCCTTCCACGACTAACCTACGTAGTGAACTGGGGGGTTAGAGGGGGCCGAGTAGCCCCCCTCTACGGGGTTCGGGGCAGCGCCCCGAGAAAATTTTTTTTGGACCCTATATTAGGTTGG
>APFE031519464.1:0-20316 GCA_000404065.3 Pinus taeda | reverse complement strand
CATTTTCAAAAACACTTTGCATGAAAACGTTTCTTCAAACACTTTTTATTCAAAGAAGAGAACATTGATGGTAGATACATTTACTCAAACATTTGCATGGTTCCAAATATGAAACCCTTATTAAAAGTATGAACAAAGATAGCTTAGCCAAGTTCTTTATTAATTTGGAGAGTAAAAATACATGGAAATCACTCCATTTGAAAATTATGAGTAAATAAGAAAGTTGGCATGTTTTGGCTATAACAAACTAAACTTCTATATATATAAATTCACGTCTTTTAATGAGATTTTCCCCTCCATAAATAAAAGTTATTGTTTCAAAAAAATAAAAATACCTAGAATATTAAATCTGATATTAAAATAGTTTTGTGTTGCTTGATAAATTTAGGGTTAAAAATAAAATTTAATTCATACTACATAAATTTAATATTTTAAAATTATATTTTTTAGTTTATAATTAAATTTTAAATAAGATAAGGTTAAAAATTACCTAAATATAATCAGTAAAATAAAAATACTTTTTGAAATATTAAAAAAAAAATATTATTCAATTGAGAAGTAAATGCCACTCTATATGGAGTGTATGATAAATTATCAGATTATAGAGGAATACTACCCAAAATGAATAAGGTATAAATAAAATACCAATTTGTTTGGAGAGTATAATCACTTATTCGATCGACATGTAATCTGAATAAGTACTATCATGGACATCTAAATGACATGATTATAAATGTCTTGGAAAACTATGGGAGGGCACTATTTTGCCAAAGAATGGACGAAGACATGGAATATGACAAATTTTTTAATGGTAAATGTTGTAATATGTTAATATATTATATGTATGATCCCATATCACTACATGGATGATGTGAACTGGAACATTTTCATGAGTTATTTATAGTAACAAGAAGTGTTGCCATAAGTTAAGAACTAGGATTTTTTTTATTTTTTATTTTTTAACTGAAACGGTTATTTTTATTCATAGTAAGATCGGGCATTGCCTAAACGACCATTACAATTCCATTGCTGATTACAACACTCTTTCAAGATCATCACAAGGATCAAGCAATCGATCATCACAAGTTCGATCATTCGCTCTAAGTCAATCGGTCTCACTGCGCCTTCACCAACAGCGCACAGCGATGATGTGAAGGAAGGCTTCGGTCAGAAGGAGGGGAAAGTGGTCGGGACTGTTTCTCAAAGGCAAACAGGTCGAACGAAGGGTGAACGAACGAAACAGTGCGAAAGCACTTCGGGTGGTGACGGAAGTCTGAACGGATCCGGGCAGGTCGAGGGCTCGGTTGGGCAATTGATTGGGTCGACGGAATACCCAATAAACGGGACTGTTGTAAACGACCGGAGGTCGTGCAGGTCGGTTGTCCAGGGTGTGAAGCCGAACGGCTCACACGAAGTTGTAACTTGTAAAACTGTGATTTATATTAAGGAACGGTTTTCAGAGGCGCCAACCGGTTTTGGGTCGGGCCTCCTCTATATTGTTGTGTTCTTGGATTACGGTTTTATGGATGATTGCTAAACGAATTATAATTGAACAGATCTAAACAAGTTTATGATTGTTAATTATATGAATCGGTTTGGTTGTTAATTATTAAAGTAAAAACACAGTTTAAGAGTTAAATTGGTGTTGGAAGTCTTGTAGAGGCGTAGTCTGTATATGCCCGAACCCGGCATAAGGCAGTGCCGCACCCCCGTATTACGCAAAAAAATATAGAGATGAACCACCCCACCTTAAGGGGGTATCTGCTGCTACATATTACACATAATGCATTCATCCCATTGAGCCTCGAGGAGTTATGAAGAAACATAAATAAAAGGAAACAACTTTATGAAGAAGGGTGGAAAAACAAAGGTCGAGGTATCTCATGTACCACAATTTTCTCCCTCCTACACTCAAATACCAAAGTGTGGTCTTCCCTTATTATAGATACTCAAGGGTTTATGGTTTACCGATTAGAGTTTGGGGTTTAGGGTTTAGGATTTATGGTTTATAACATTTTAGTAAATTCTTTTAATAAGCAATTGAATAAAAGTTACAAACAGTTTTTAAAATGTTATAAAATTCATAGGCTTTAGAATTTATGGTTTAGGGTTTGTAACACTTGAGTAAATTTTTTTAATATATAGTTTAATAAAAGTTACAAAACACTTTTTAAAATCTTAAGAAATGATTAGGGTTTAGGTTTTAGGGTGTAAGGTATAGGTTTTAGTGTTTGGGTTTTAGGGTTTAGGGTTTATAACACTTTAGTAGATTATTCTAATAAACACTTAAATAAAAGTTACAACATGATTTTTGAAATGTTATAAAGGGATTAGGGTTTAGTTTTTTTAGTTTAGGGTTTATAGTTTAGAGTTTAGTTTTTATGGTTTAGGGTTTATAACACCTTACTAAATTATTTTGATAAAAACTTAAGTAAAAGTTACAAAACTATTTTTAGAATGCTATAAAATGCTTAGGGTTTAGGTTTTATAAGACTTTTGTAAATTCTTATAATAAACACTTAAATAAAAGTTAAAAAATACATTTTAAAATGTTATAAATTCCTTAGGGTTTATGGTTAAGATTTTAGGGTTTAGGGTTTAGGGTTTGGGGTTTCGTGTTTAGAGTTTATGGTTTATGGTTTATAGCACTTTAGTAAATGATTTTAGTAAACACTTAAATAGAAGTTACAATATGTTTTTTAAAATGTTATAAAAATATTAGGGTTTAAGGTTTATGGTTTATGGTTTAAAGTTTATGGTCTAGGCTTTAGGGTTTTTGGTTTAGAGTTTAGGGTTTAGGGTTTAGGGTTTGTGATTTTCAGTTTAGGGTTGAGGGTTTATAACACTTTAGTAAATGCTTTTAATAAACACTTAAATAAAAATTACAAAACACTTTTTACAATGTTATAAAATGCTTAGAGTTTAGGGTTTCATGTTCATGGTTTGGGGTTTAGGGTTAAGGGTTTATGATTTAGTGTTTAGGGTTTGGGGTTTAAAGGTTAGGGTTTAGGTTTTATAAGACTTTAGTAAATTCTTTTAGTAAACACTTCAATAAATGTTTCAAAATACTTTTTAAAATGTTATGAAATCATTATGGTTTAGGGTTTAGGGTTTGGGATTTAGGTGTTAGGTTTTAGGTTTTGAAGTTTATTAAAAGCATTAAACCCTAAAA
The DNA here is from genome assembly GCA_000404065.3 of Pinus taeda. Classification (NCBI taxonomy): domain Eukaryota; kingdom Viridiplantae; phylum Streptophyta; class Pinopsida; order Pinales; family Pinaceae; genus Pinus; species Pinus taeda. The sequence goes on along the minus strand of APFE031519464.1, from coordinate 17,144 downwards.
TGCTTAGGGTTTAGGTTTATAAAAACTTAGTAAGTTATTTAAACAAACACTTAAAAAAAGTTTCAAACGGTTATTAAAATGTTATAAATAACTTAGGGTTTAAGATTTGGAGTTTAAAATGTTATAAAGTGTTTATGGTTTAGGGTTCAAAGTTTAGGTTGGGGGTGTGGGTTTTAGTGTTTACGGTTTATAGTTTATAATCCTTTAATAAATTATTTTAATAAACACTTATAAAAAAGTTGAAAATCGTTTTTAGTTTAGGGTTTAGGGTTTTTAGGGTTCATGGTTGATGGGTTTTTAGTCTTTAGGTTTCTTTATGGTTTATGGCTATTTTAGGTTTTTTTTGTTTAAGTTTTTGATGGTTTAAGGTTTGGGGACTAATTTTAAGGGTTTAGGGTTTAGAGGTTTACATTTTATAACTTTTTAGCAAGTGTTTTGTAACTTTTTTCCAAGTTCTTATTAAAAGCATTTACTAAAGTTCTATAAACCCTAAACCGTAAACTCTAAACTGTAAGCAATTTATAACGTTTAAACCTGAGCATTTTATAAAATTAAAAAAAGTGTTTTGTAACCTTTTTTTAAGTGTTTATTAATAGAATTTATTGAAGTGTTATAAGACCTAAACCCTAAACCCTAAACCTTAAGCATTTTACAACATTTTAAACCCTAAGCATTCAATGACATTTTAACAAGCTTTTTGCAAATTTTTTGAAGTGTTCATTAAAAGAATTTAGTAAAATGTTATAAACCATAAATCCTAAACTGTAAGCATTTTATAACATTTTAAACCCAAAACCCTAAACCCTAAAGCCGAAAATCTAAACCCCAAGTATTTTATAACATTTTAACAAGCATTTTATTAATTTTTTTTAAAGTTTTTATTCAAAGCATTTACTAAAGTGTTATCAACCCTAAACCATAAACCATGGGCATTTTATCGAATTCTAAATCCTAAACCCTAAATCCTAAGAATTTTATAACATTTTAAGAAGTGTTTCGTAACTTTTTTTATGTTCTTATTAAAACAATTTATCAAAATGTTATAAATCCCAAAACCTAAACCATAAACCCTATCCCTAAAAACTAAGAATTTTATAATGTTTTAAAATAAATTTTTGTATCATTTTTAAGTGTTTATTAAAAGCATTTAATAAAGTTTTACAACCCTAAATGCTAAACCCTAAGCATTTTATAACATTTTAACAAGCGTTTTGTAACTTTTCTTGAAGTATTTATTAAAATAATTTACGGAAGTGTTATAAACCCTAAACCCCAAAACCCAAACGCTCAACCCTAAAACCTAAGCGTTTTATGATCTATTAAAACTAATTTTGTAACTTTTATTTAAGCGTTTATTAAAAGAGTTTACAAAGGTGTTATAAAACCTAAAACTTAAACCCTCAACCCTAAAGCCCGAACCCTAAACCTTAAACCCTAATCATTTAATAACATTTTAAAATGTTTTTTGTAACCTTTTTTAAGTGTTGATTAAAAGTTTTAATAAATTTTTATAAGCCCTAAACCCTAAACCCTAAACCCCAAACCGTAATCCCTAAACCATAAAACCTAAACCCTAAACAATAAACCCTAAAGCATAGACATTTTTAACATTTTAAAAGTGTTTTCTAATTTTTATTTAAGTGTTTAATAAAATAATTTACTAAATTGTTATATACCTTAAACAATACAAGATAAAACCTAAACCCCAAAACCTAAACCCCAAACCCTAAACCCTAATCCCTAAACCCTCAACCATAAACCCTAAGAATTTTGTAACAGTTTAAGAAGAATTTTGTAACTTTTATTTAAGTCTTTATTAAAATAATTTACTAAAGTGTTATAAATCCTAAAGCCTAAACATAAAACCCTAAACCCTAAACACAAAAACATAAACCCTAACCCCCAAAACCTAAACCCTAAACCCTAAACCCCAAACCCTAAACCCCAAACCCTAAACCCTAACCATTTTATAACATTTTAAAAATTGTTTTGTAACTTTTATGTAAGTGTTTATTCAAAGCATTTACGGAAATTTTGTAGACCCTAAAGACTAAACATTAAACCCTAAACCCTAAACCCTAAATCCCAAACCTTAAACCCTCAAACCTGATCATTTTATAACATTTTAAAAAGTATTTTGAAACTTTTATTTAAGTCTTTATTAAAATCATTTACTAAAGTCTTGTAAACCCTAAACCTTAAACCCTAGACCCCAAACTATGAACATTAAATCCTAAAACCTAAGCATTTTATAACATTTTAAAAAGCATTTTGTAGTTTTTATTTAAGTGTTTATTAAAAGAATTTACTTAAGTGTTATAATACTCAACCCTAAACTATAAACCACAAACCCTAAATGCTAAACCCTAAGCATTTTATAACATCTTAAAAAAATATTCTAACGTTTATTTATGTGTTTATTAAGATGATTTACTAAAGTATTATAAGTCCTAGACTCTTGACCCTAAAACCTAAGCAATTTATAACATTTTAAAAAGTGTTTTTTAACTTTTATTTAAGTGTTTATTATAGGAATTTACTAAAGTCTTATAAACCCTAAACCCTAAGCATTTTATAGCATTCTAAAAATAGTTTTGTAGCTTTTACTTAAGTTTTTATCAAAATAATCTACTAAGGTGTTATAAACCCTAAACCATAAAAACTAAACCCTAAACTATAAACCTAAACTAAAAAACATAAACCCTAGATGCTAAACCCTAAGCCTTTTATAACATTTCAAAAAGCGTTTTGTAACTTTTATTTAATTGTTTATTGAAACAATTTACTAAAGTGTTATAAACCCTAAACCCTAAAGCCTAAAACCCAAACCCTAAACCCTATACATTATACCCAAAAACCTAAACCCTAAGCATTTGATAACATTTTAAAAAGTGTTTTGTAACATTTTTTATGTTTTTATTAAAAGAATTTACTAAAGTGTTATAAACTTTAAACACTAACCCCTAAAACATAAACCCTAATTAATGTATAACACTTTAAAGAGTGTTTTGTAACTTTTATTTAAGTTTATATTAAAAACATTTACTAAAATGTTATAAACCCTAACCGCTAAAGCCTAATAATTTTAGAAGATTTTAAAAACTATTTGTAACTTTTATTTAAGTGCTTATTAGAAGAATTTACTAAATTGTTATAAATCCTACATCTTAAACCCTAAACCCCAAACCCTAATCCCTAAACCATAAACCTTAAGAATTTTATGACTATCTATAATAAGGGAAGATGACACTTGGGTATGTCAGTGTAGGGGGAGAAAATTGTGGTACATGAGATACCTCGACTTTTGTTTTTCCACTCTTCTTCATAAACCTATTTCCTTTTATTTATTTTTCTTCATAACTCCTCGAGGCTCAATGGGATAAATGCATTACGTGTAATATGTAGCAGCGGATAGCCCCTTAAGGTGGGGTAGTTAATCCCTACACCCTAAACCCTAAACCCTTAACCCTAAACCCCAAACCCCAAACCCCAAACCATAAACCCCAAACCACAAATCCTAAACACTAAACCCTAAGCATTTTATAACATTTTAAAAAGTGTTTTGTAACTAAGTGTTTAATAAAACAATCACTAAGGTGTTATAAATCCCAAAACCATCAACCCTAAACCCTAAAGTCAAAATATTAAAACGTAAACCGTAAGCATTTTATAAAGTGTTATAAACCCTAAACCGTAAAATGTAATCCCTAAATCCTAAACCCCAAGCACTTAACCCTAAACCCAAAAACCCTACACATTTTCTAACAATTTTAAAAAATTTATGTAACTTTCATTTAAGTGTTTACTAAAAACATTTACTAAAGTGTTATCAACCCTAAACCCTAATCTCTAAACCATAAACTCGTGACCCTAAACCTAAAATGGTAAACCCTAAAAACTAAGTATTTTATAACATTCTAAAATGTGTTTTGTAACTTTTATTTAAATTTTTATTAAACCCTAAACTCTAAACCCTAAACCCTAGATGTAAAACCCTAAACCTTAGAACCTAAACCCTAAATGCTAAACCCTAAGCCTTTTAAAACATTTCTAAAAGTGTTTTGTAACTTTTATTTAAGTGCTTATTAAAACAAACTACTAAAGTCTTATAAACCCTAATACCTAAACCTTAAACCCTAAACCCTATAACTTATACCCTAAAACCTAAACCCTAAGCAATTCACAACATTTTAAAAAGTATTTTGTAAATTTTTTTACGTGTTTATTAAAAGAATTTACTAAATTGTTATAAAATTTAGACCCTAATCCCTAAAACCTAAACCCTAAAACATAAACCCTAATTAATTTATAACATTTTAATGAGAGTTTTGTAAGTTTTATTTTAGTGTATATTAAAAACATTTACTAAAAGGGCCATGGAAATAGACTTGAAAGCATGGTTGGTAGAAAAATATTAGAAGGCATTTGGGCCTATAACAATGTTGTCATATTCTCATGAGTGGTTTTCAATTGTAGGAATTATATCCTGTCATGAAAAGATGATGATGGTGCAGAAGAAGAAGGAGACCATGCTAGACGACACCTATGAAGCTGAAAGATAAATATGACAATTGAACAAGAATATGAAGGGGAACTATCTTCATGACTTATGAAGGAGGAAGATAGAGGGCATGAACCATCTCTCAAGAAGACAAAAGGATAACAACATGAAGAGTGGCTTGACATTTCCACATCATCATTAAGTCCATGTCATCAGTGTCAATTCATGTCGTGTCAAGATGTCAATTCAAGGTGTCAAATGAGTCCTCATGTGCCACATAATTTGTGGATGTAATTATGTAGTTTTCAATAATATAAGAAATTTAATGTAAATTGAAAGTCCAAGAGTCATCAATAGAATCTGAAAAGTCATGGAGAAGTTAAAGAGTCATGAGGAATGTCCAAGAGTCGGAAGGGAGGTGAAATGTCACCCCATTTGTTGTATATACACCCTCATAGCTCAAGAAAATGATTTTTCCCATTGGCTCGTCCCACTAGGTATTAGATATGAAGATAGTTCTTTGAAGGAGAAAGTGATAGCTCTTACACTCCACTATTGGAGATAGTGGTGTTCATTGTACCAATGTATATTGGAACATTTTCTTCATAATTGAAGCTCATTAAGCGATCACACTTTCATTTTTGTGACATAAACGTTATAAGAATATTCTTTGAATGTTTACGATATATGTTTTTTTCATATGTGCTAAATAAATTGAACTATTTCAGTAGCTTTGGTGTGTATCTTGTTGATGGTGTGTTGTACTTGTTTTAATGATCATTTCGTCTTTGTGAACTATTTTGCTATTTGATCAACGATTCTTTCATATATGTGTGCTTTCCTATATTTACTATATTAGTACTATTACTCTTCTCCTGATAGCGTGCTTCTATTTTCCGTTTAGTGAAAGAACCTTGATATATTCTACAACTGAACATTTCATAAGGCATGCTCACTTGTTCTTTCAAAATACATGCATATTAATCATTTCTGATAATGATCGTAGCTAAGAATTTTTTTTAAGAATCATGGCAACCAAACCATAATTTTGGAAGGGATCCTATTCACAATTGTGTGAAGTCTAATTGGGATTTTTCATCAGGGAGCCCCCTTGCATGTTGATGGGATCCAACACCATCAACATTTTGGCACTAGAAGGAGGGAAGTTTCATTTTTATGGCTAACAAATCACCACATTCTAACAAACATACTTCTGCGCAAGGTAGTAGTGTCCCCATTTTCCACTCCAACTCATACTCCTAAGAGAGAGGAAACTTATCATCCTAGTATGGGACAATAATTTGAGGCTAATTAGGATCAAATATAGACCATCCTATTGACTAATATACAATTTGTGAGAGCTCTTGGTTTACTCCATGTTGCTTCTATTATACCCCATCAGTCTGTAAAGAAATAAACAACTCTGAATGGCGCATTTGTTTTTTTGGTGGAAGATTTGGTTATCACAACCCTTGAGGAGTCAGTTGGTCCTACGGAAGGAACAAGTCACCAAGGGGAAATGCAACTTGTTAAGGAGACTTTGGATAGTGAAGGGGAATATTTTCAGTACTCTGATGAGGAACATCTTAATTATAATGTAGATTTTTCTAGTTTTATTCTTATATTTCTAAAGTGTAAGCAACAATATACATCCAATGTAATAACCCAAATCAAAATATATTTTAAAATGAATAATAAATCTTTATTGATAACACTTGGTGAAGTAGATCCACAAAAGGGCCCGCAAATCCCCTCCATGTGATGGGTCATTTTATGTCCTTGATGCTTAAGTAATCAATTATCTCTCTCAATGTGTGAAAAACCCAAAACAATGTGTAGAGCTCAAATGGGAGCTCAAGTGAAAAGAGACGATAATGGTGAAAATGATAATGATCACAATGAAGAATGAATAGAAAAACCTCCTATTTATAACAAAGTATTGGGTTGATCTTGATAATGGAAAATGATAAAATAATATTGAGAAAATCAAGATCTAACAATTAGGAATAATTTATTATATTTTTTGGAGAGGGAAAAGATATTCAAAATGGTCAAATATCTTTATCTATAAATAATTAACAAATAAAATGATTTATTAATTATTTTGCGAGGATTAAGAATGGTGTGAAATTGAAATAATTATTAAACAATGATTTAACAATTATTACAATAATAGAATTAAGGAATAATAAATAAATAATGATTTATTTAATTATTCCTAGGTAATTTAGTCAAATGTGAGAAGGAATAATTATCAAACAATTATTTAATATTTATTCCTAGAGAAAATTATAAATAATGATTTATTCAATTCTTCCCGTGAGTTTTTTGAGTTTTTTTTTAATGAGAAATAATTTAATAAAAATGGTTTGCTAAATTATTTCCCATGGTGAAACTGATTTTACTATGGTAAAATAAATCTTGCAAGGTGTATTTCGATCCACCTAGATAGAAATGGCTAGGTGATCATTTTTTAATGATAACAAAAACCCTAAAACCTTTGCAAATTTTGCACACCTCACTCTAATATTTTTCTAGGAATTCATTTTTAACATGATTCTGATCAACATATGGCCTCGTCATCTAGGGGAGAGGGTGCGTCCCCTCTTACTAGAGTGTAGTATCAAGAGATGCTAATTCTAGGAAGAATGTGGTGGAGGAAGCACCTCATCAATCCCCCCACTGAAATTCATCACAAGGAGGTCAAAAATATGCCCCAATCGTGGGCACTCCATGGAAAAGCAATATATCAATCTGTTGTGTTCCAAATATCCTTCAAAACAACATATATAAGGTCAGGTAAGATAAAATCCTGGATCACATAAAATCCATTCAAGGCCACAAACTAATCTTTAAATTTATTGGATGTTAGCCACCAAATCAATATTTCGCCTCATGGATCAAGGCTAAACGGAAGCCAAAAGTGAATGCTGATTTGTAGATTGGAGGCAAAGGTTTTCTTATGATGATATTCATCAATTTAGAGGATTGTTCAAATGTTGTTATGAATGGCCCTTATTTTCTTAATAATGGTGTTATCTTCATATTGTTTTGGATGCATCATTGCATCCCAGATAAAGAAAAATTTTTGTTTGCTCCTATATTGGAAACAGTGGGAATTTGCAATATCATTGGAAACTATGTAAAAGTGTCATAAATAACCAAATCAAAGAGGTGCATTGCATGTTATAGCATATGCGTGTACATGAATGTCTTAGAGTGACTATCATAATCCATAATTATCTTCCCAAACCTTTAGGATATCATCCAACCAATTGATTATAACCATATCCCTTTTTGTTGTAGAAGCTACCATGAACATGGCTACCACTATACCAATTTACCCATCATTGATCCCCCCATGTTGAAGGAGATAATCATAATAACTAATCAGAAAAGTTTCAACAATTGGCTAGAAGGAGGAGGAACTCTAGGCCCCAAAACCCGAACTCCAAGGAGTCCCTTCTGTCCAAAAACAAATTTGAAGCTGTAGAAGAGAAAAATCCACTACAACAGGATCAAAGGTCACACCGAGGAATCCTTAGGACCACAACCCAAGCCCATAGAACACACTTCTACAAGGAAAAGGAAAACCCCATATAAGAAAACGAGACTCACAATACCATATCATTGTGACTCGACTGGTGTTTATTTGGACATAATAGTAGGTAGTAATTGTAGGTAGTAGGAAGCTAAGGTAGAGTTAATTGGGGTGCAAAAAAATTAACTCAATGTATCACTCAGAATAACCTTTTGCGGTAAAATTTTCCAATAGCTTCATCAACCTCTTAGGAGTTGGATCCTTTGCTGGCCCAAGGCTTTGAGGCTCGCAAGGTGTTGAGCAAGATTAAAGCGACATGCTCGTAAGTAATGTAGGCCACATATTTGTATTCTATATTCGAACTCGGAATAGTGATCTGAGGGGAAGAAATAAAAGAGTTTATAGATGCATTGTTTAATAAGGAGGACAAGGAAGCTATACATTAAGATTGACTTTCACTTCGAATAGCATTATCAAACCAATCCATGAAGGTACAACTCCCTTGGCACAAATCCCTGCTAATCCCAAGGCATCATTGGAAAGCCTTGAGTGCACCAAACCTGGCCCACAAACACAACCACAATATATAGTCCAATAGTCAAAACTATGGTCATCTAGGTAGGCACAAAGAGACGTAGTGAAAGAGGATCCTAACCATAAGAAGAAATGAAAAAATAAATGGGAATTTCTTGTTATACTCTTGAGGTGAAAGATGGACCTTATTCTTACTATACTATTTGGGGGATAGGTGGACCTTATTCTACGAGAAGAGTAGCTTATGCTACAAGTGCTAAAAACACCAAACATCAAAAGTTTCTACCTCTAATTTTCAAAGTTCTCTACCTCTAATTTTCCATTGTCTCCTACAGAATGAAATATGGAAACTTGTTCTCAAGACCATTATTTTCCGTTCGACAGGCTTGGAGGGGCGCAACTGTGTGTGTGCTTTGTTCAATTCATATAGGTGTTGGCTTTCCCGCACTGGATGGACTCAGCTATTGGAAAGTGAGTGACTTGATCATAACTTAAAAATATTAAAAAACAAAATATATACTACTTCTTTTCCGGCCCCAATAGAGACATCAAATATATCTCTACATACTCCCCATTAAAGTTACCATTTCCTAAATCATGTAATGTCTCTTTTACACTATCTTGTTCATTATATCTACTGCTTGAACCATAATGATTCATAATCAGTGCACTTCCCTATTCCTTATGCTTAGATTTTTCATTCTTGAAGCCCTTGAATCTACCTTTGCCTCTACCCCTCATTGCTTTGTGCTTCTCACAACCAACCATCCATTTCATTGGCAACATAAATCTATGATTTTGGGACACTAAATTGCCTTTCGTAGAAGTAGGGAATGATCCCCAGGATGTTTTCTACTGCCGCATGGCATTCTATCCAGTTCCCAGAAAGAAAAAGGTCGAGTGAACCATATATCATATTAACCATCTTGCAACAAGCATCAAATAAAAGAGGCTTGAATATATCTACGCCACCCACCACTCAAACTACTTTTATGGATTGCCACGTCTAGTTCTCTTCGATTTATGAATGAGTGAGAGGGAACTTATTTTAAGGAAGAGGTATAATGAATAACATTTAAAAAATAAACATTGTTCTACAATTTAATGATGTTTCTGGATACTTGTCATTTGTATCCTTAATAAATTGGTGAGATTTATAAAAATTGTGACAAAAAAATATACCCAAGTTATATAATGCAGGGATTCAATTGAACATTTTGACAAACCCATGGTTTGCTATGAATTTTGGAAACTCAAAAGATGTGTATGAAATTAAGAGATGGTCAGTAAATTTGCTGATGTATCATTATATGCAAAACATAAATACACAATCAAGAACTACAAGTAAACATGTGTTAAAAATGTTTTGTAAACATAGCTACACATTCTGTCACTTAAAATTAGGCTCTAGTTTAAATGGATTTGTCAATCTCAAACCAATATACTTCTATGACCTCAAACTCCATGTTAGACATGTATTTTTAGATCTAGTGTATTCGAATCATGGAAACATACCCAAGCTTACATTAAGATAAATTCATGCAAATATTACTTTCTAGGTCTCAATTTCTCAGGGACCTTGGTTATGAGATTCGTTAAACCAACACGTCCATAAAACTTGGTTAAGAAAATAATGGCATTCTCTTGCGACTTTGTTGTCCTTATCTAGTGAAGGCAGGGTCAGAGAACACATAATTCACTGCAACCGTTTACAATACTGACAACCATTGCAATGAATCCTCATTATTATATGAATATATGACTAAATAAATCAAGCACAAACAATATAATATTTAATGCACTGGGGTTTCAATTTTCAATTGGGTGATTGATCGGTTCATGGGGCCAAGTAACCCTCAATTACCATGACATCGTTCGACCCAAAAAAGGACATTCAGATGTGTATCGGTGGATGCCACTTCTCTTGGGGCATGTTCCCATGTTATGGCAAGGAAAAAAATTTGACGGTCCCATCTTCATGTCGACTTTCTCACATTGATTTTCCATAAGCATCCTTCCCGATTGTTTTGTAACTCTACAACTGTAAATTGAATGGTTTATCTATTCGGTGTTTTTTGTTTGGTTTGCTTTTATGTTATTTTATAACAAATATTATTGTATATTGTGAGTGGTTATTTTGGAATTATCAATAATTATTAATTATTAGGTTCATGGTAGTAATTTATATCTCATTAATATTCTTTTAGTAATGTAGATAGTGATATAAATGAACTAAAGGATAAAATTTCTTTTGAGAAAACAAATATGTTGTTTTTTTCCTTTTAATTAAAAAATGTCATTAATATGTGCCATATGAATATTAGTTATGGATTTTTGGGTATGTGGTATTAGTAAACCATGGTATTGATACATAGTATTGCAACATAGTCTATTTACATGTTAAGGTTATCATATGATATTTATTTGTAAATATTTTTTAATTAATCAATTTAATTAAAATTTTCAAAAAGAGCATAGCTATTTTGTAGAATCTCAATTTTTGATTAATGAATATTACTAAAAAATATCATGTTAAATCCATACCATCTACCTAGTAATTATTAATGATTAAATCAAAACTCTCGAAGCCTCATTTCAAAGTAAACATGAGTATAGATAATGTAACCATTTCTATGGAGAGAAGGATTAATCTTCTTATACAAATAACTATTTTATTTCAAAATTTAATAGATATTGGATTTTTTTACTCATTAGTTTGATTCATGGATTTTATTTTTGATATATTTTATTTTAATTTAAAAGTTACATAAAATTTGTAAAAGAGGGTAAATGTAAATTCTAAACTAACTTGAACTTTCCATACAAATTTCAAAGACGAATTGATTTATATAATTCAAAATATGTTTAAATAAGAAAAAGTAAAAATCTCAACTTAAAAATCTAAAAAAAGAAAATTAAGTAGAAAAGAAAATTAAAAAATTACACTAATAGATATTGGATTTTTTTCCTTATTGGTTTGATTCATGCACTTTTATGTTTATTTATATATTTTTTTAATTTAAAATTTAAATAAAATTTCTAAAGATAGTAAATGTGAATTTCAAACTAACTTGAACTTTTCAAAAAAATTTCAAAAATAAATTGATTTATATATTTTGTTTTCATAAAATTTTCAAAACTAAATTGAATTATATATTTCAAAATATATTTAAATAAGAAAAAATATAGCCTGTATATTTTTTTCTAGAAAAATTTCAAAAATAAATTGATTTATATATTTCAAAATATTTTTAATTAAAAAAAAACTCGCTAAGGCGCACATTCATCAATATCACATAATCAAAAAATTAACTTGTTCCACCTGGTTTTTACAGCCACTTTAAAGAATCAAAATAACAACTTAATAATAGTAAGAAAGCTTTTAAAAGTAGATGAATTTGGAAGATGTTTTCATCACTCGATTTTGTATAATCATGTAAGAAAGCTTTTAAAAGTAACATATTTTGGAAGATGTTTTCATCAGTCAATTTTGTATAATCATGTGAAGAAGTTGTATCATCTTTTTCATCATCATTTGGAGTCTAGAAGAAGCTAGACATCTCCTGCACTTATCCCTACACGATACACTCGTATAAATTAAGTGACTTGTCCAAAAGATCTTTAAAAACCCAAAAGTTACTTTAAAAGGCTCTACTCATGGGCATATTCAGAGCATATTGGTAGAGGTTCTATTATTGAATGAAGGCATACAATCAAGAATGTTAATAAGAAATGATACAAATTCATGTCATGAAACCAAAATGTTATAAATTCAGTGGCTTGTGCAGAAGATTCATTCAAAGCCAAAAAGCTACTTTAAAAGCCTCTGCTCATGGGCATATTCAAAGCCAAAAAGCTACTTTAAAAGCCTCTGCTCATGGGCATATTCAGAGCATATTGGTAGAGTTTCTATTATTGAAGGAAGGCATACAATGAATAATGTTAATACGGAATGAGAGAAATTCAAACCATGAAACCAAAACACAAAATTTAAATATCCATATGAAAATTTTCAAAGAATGTGTGTAACGTGAGTTTCGATCTTTTTAATTCCATAATAAGAAATCCATGTGAATAAAAAGATTCAAAAAACTCGTGATAGTTGTAAGCATTGGCCCATGAATGTTACAACTTGGAAAATAAAAAATATACATTTACACAATAATAAGACACATATACCCATATTTCTATTTTATGAAATTTGGTAAACCTTATTTCCAGTTTGAAACATTTTATGTTTTGCTAATCAAGATAGCTCATATATCAGTACTCGTAGAAATAATAGCTTGCATAAATTGATGTCGAGCGTACTGCATCAACAAATATCTCCAGTCTTTCAATCCAGCACAAAATATTTGAATTTCCGGAAGCAAAACGTTTGTCAAAAAAAGGCTGAATGAGACCTTGAGAAAAAACAACTCACAAACCTGTTCAGAAAACTTAACAAAGCTATTCGATTTGTCGTGGTCAATATTTTTCAGCTTTGGAATAACAGAGTGCAAGACTTCATTCAGTAGGTCAGGCTGGGCAGTTTGAAAAATTAGGTATAATAAGATTTTTCATTCAACTATGAAAGTAGTTATGATAAGATTTTTAATCTAATGGTTGCAAATATTTCAATCGTCTAACATAAAATCAATTGGAGCAGAAGAAGACAGCTAAGACTCTAGGGGATTTCTAGGTTTCTTGGTAGAGGGAACACCTTACTGCGCAATAATATAAATCACATAATTTTAATAGACCTACCCGACTGGAAATAAAGGCTTTTCCTATGAATCTAATGGCCCAACATATAATATTTTCTCCAATGATATCCTCCCACACTTATTTTTTATTTTTATTTAAATTTTTTAACTAACCTTGAGGAGTCTATTCTTAATCAGTGATCTTCACCATACAATTCCTATATTATCTCTAATATGGATAGTGGTCCAATTTAGATCTTAAAACCCTTAAAATCAAGATAAAATAATCTAGCTTATGATAGCATGTTTTGGGTGACTATTTGAAACTCTTAAACTTGAGATAAAATAATCTAGCTTCTCATAACATGTTTTGGGTGACTATTTGAGACCATATAGATTTTGCATGCAAGAATTACTTATGTTTTTCAACAGAGATATACATTTGTGTCAAATATATCTCCTCTTCTAAAGTCACCATATTGGAATGACGTCTTCACATTCCCCTATCCTATTTCTACCTATAATAAGAACTTGATAACTATTGAACTTGATAAATGTTATTTTTTAGCTAGTGAAAATATCACTCTAAGTGCGTTTTGACAACTTAAAAATATTCTTTCACAACCAACATTAGCACCCTGTACTTTTGAAGGATGCTATTGAATTTATATTTTCCTCGAACACCTAGTTACATCCACCTAAGCAACCATCATCCATCCACCTGTTCATCCATTAAGAAACCATGTACAAGGAGGATATTGAATTTATCTTTTCCTTGAACACTTATCTTTTCCTAGAGTACAAAGTTGCGTCTACGGGTTCATCCATTAAGAAACCATACTTTGATATTATTCTTTGTATAAAAATAAATCATCTCCTTATACATGTTCAATTTAGCAGTCCTTGATTTTCATTTTTTTTAAGCTATAGGCTCATTATTGCAAGTGAAAAAATGAAATATACACTTCAAATTGGATAAAATATAATTGCATATATCTATTGCCCTTCTTTTCCAAGTTCACTTTCTCAAAGGCTATGGTGGAATTTCAATTTCCTCTTCTAATTTTTTTTATACCTCCTCATTTGTACAATCATGAGACTTTGGTTTATTATATAATTCAAATTTTTTAATATTTGGTGGTTGCTAAACATCTAAAGAACTTAGCCTCTTCTCAGTGTGTTCTAGAACTACGCATCTATGGGACAATAATTTAGTTTTCTTAAAACAGTATTCTTATACTTAATATTCTCATTTACACAATCCGAAATCTTGTATGCTTTCACCCCCTGAAATCCATAATTGATGCGGCCTATTAGTGTTGATAGCTGAGAGGGTGTTCAGGATTTCTTCTTTATGCATAGCCTCCTAGGGGAAATACAGATTGGTTAAAAGCCTGTGTATATTTGTCCCTATGATGTGAAAAATTGCTTGGATGAAATTCTTACTTGCATGGATGTTGTTGAGCCTAATAGCTCAGGTGTCCCATAAGATTTCAAGGCCTCCAGATTCCCCATAGACATCCACAATAGCAGTGAGACCTCCTGGCCAGACTTTTGCTGCAATTCTTTCCAGATCACTTGAATTGCATTTGGTTTCTTGCAAGAAAAGGATTTGTGGTTTTTCTTGCATAATCATGTTTTTAAGTAGTCTACCTTTCCCTGGGCCATTGAGCCCTCTAATATTCCATGATATTAACTTCATTGGGAAGGATTATGAAGGGAGTTGTAGTACTTTGTTAGCTTGGAGTATCTTCCTGACTCCACTAACATTTCTCCTATTCTGATTGTTTAATGGAGGTCTATTTTCCTTCCACGCTTTTTGATATCTTTGGTAATGAATCTCCCATCCCATGGACTGCCGGTCTGAATACCTAAAGACTTTTGCCTTTGTTCCCGTGAAAGAACCTCCTCCAGATTCTCTAGTTGTCGGTCTGGAATTTTGTTAAAAAATTTTGTTCTACATGCATGCTCTAGGCCCAAAATTTCTAGTTCTCCAATATCTATTCTTTTGGGTTCCTCCTCCATGTGTTGATATTCATTTAATTCTTCTGTTAGTTCTTCTGATATTCTGGAATCAAATTGTAAGTTGTCTACCTCCATTCCTTGAGTATTCCATGCTGGGATCTTGTGCTTATCTGAGGAGGAGGTATCGTTGGGCACAGGATCTTCTTGGAGTGACTTGGAATCTACATGCTTCGATTGTTTGTTCTTCGTTGCCTCCTTCTCTAGGGGAGCAGGAATTTCAAAGCTAGGGTCATTTTGATGAGCTAATGTTTCAAAGCTATTGCTCGTTGAACGCTTGGATGAGCTGGGTTGAGGCATTTTGGAATTTGAAGCTGATTTCTTATGGCTTCTCCTTCGACTGGCCACTTTGATAAATCCATCAGCCTTAGGCATATCTGGTCCAGCTCGGAATGAGTGTTTTTGAGATAAAGTACAGTCCCTGAATAAATGACCGAGGGCATGACACCTTCTGCACCTAAACGGCACATGCTCATAATCAATCAACTGAACCCACTCAACATAGTCATGGAATAAAATTTTCGCATCCGGAAGGGCCTTGTTGAGGTGCATGTAGATGTAGATTCGTGCGTAGGAGGTATATCTTCAGAATTTTGTTTCCTATGAAACTTTTATAAATTTGCCCAAAGCACTACCAATTTCTTGTATAGAAGTTTCATCCCAATACTCCACGGGAAGTGAGTACAATCAAATCCAGACTAGAGCCCAACTAAGATCCTCCTTATCAGGGATGAAGCACTCTACCCAGCCTCTGAGAAACAGGCTGGCGGCATTAAAGAAATAGGGCCCTCCATCCAGAATCCTATTCTAGTCTTCCAGGCAGTTAAAAATGGTTGTGAAGAACCCTTTAGGCCATAGCTGCAAGGTGATATGTCCTTTTGGGTTCCGTTTCATTGTTATCCATCCACGTAGCACCTTCTCAGTCAGCCAAAGTCCTATGAACTTGCCTATTAGAGCATGGTCCCTCATATAGTGTATCTGAGCATTGATTCGATGGCCTGAAAGTACTACTTTCAGACGTTCAGTAGCCACGAGCTTGCATGTTGTCGAGCTGACCTTGGGTTGTTCTTTGTTATCGTGTTTTGCCTTTTGTGAGTTTAGATCGGTGTTTTTCTCACTCTGATCCTTTGATTTGTTGCCTTCCTTATTCTTTTTCCGCTCTTCATCGTCCATTGGGGAGGCGCTGCGCCCTCCCCCTAGGGGGATTCATGAGGTTCAAAAATGTCTTGCTGGGATCGAAAAGTCATGTTGCCGTCAGTGTTAGTAGGTATGTAGCTGTTTGGAGAGACCTGTCATTGTAGAGATCGCCAAAACCCTAGAGAGCTGAGCCTCCACTCAAGAGTACAAAATTGATCTAAAATCCCAAAAACATTTAGTTCCAATCATTCTTCCACTCACTCTAGACATACCACGAGGATCCTTTGATGGTGTGAGCTAGGTGAATCCTCTTTTCTCTTTATCATATTAACCTTTAAGTTGTAGTGTAAATTTCCCCTTTTTGTTTTATGCCTGAAGGTTTAACTTATCAAGTTACATATCAATAATAATAATTAACTATTTATATTAATCTTTTTAAAGATAAGATAATTATTCTAACTCTATATATAATCCACAAATGTGAAAACAAAATTACTCCAAAATCAAAATTACTCCCAAAAAAACCTCAATTTTGAAATTGTATTTATTTTATAAATTTTCATTCCATTTACAAAAATATTCCTTATTTCAAATGTTAATGTTAAAAGTTATATTTTATAATAATGTGTCTTAAATAAAATAATATATTATTATTTTTATTTAAATTTTACTTTAAATGCATTTTGAAATGTTTTTTTAATATTTAATGATATATGATATTTAA
>APFE031519461.1:47869-78525 GCA_000404065.3 Pinus taeda | reverse complement strand
ATCGGACCCCTTCCGAAACCTCAAAATGCCCTTCGCACCCACCTACTTGCTCTTTCCGCCCAAAACTTACACTCCGCAGAACCTTAAAGCCAGATCGCATCGCAACATCGCACTTTCCTCTCCATGCAGGTTATGACCCATCTGTCACCACCCGACGCGATATCGCGATATCGACGGTCGGCGGTCGCAAGCGCCGAATGTCCAACTCAAGCACCCTCCGTTCCCCGCCGATGCGATATTGCGATCGCATCGAAGCTACTTCATCGCATTACCTCTAGTATCAGCACCTCACCACGTCGTTCTGTACCAGGGACCCACCATAGCTGACGTCATCCGCCGTACAGCCGACGTCATGATGACGTCAGCAGCCAGAAAGCCGAAACTTCGCGCAGGAAGAAAAATCGCACTTCGGAGCTCCAGAACAAGAAACAGAGGCAGTTTTCGATGCGCGATTAGCGTGCGCATCGCTACGGGAAATAGGCCATTTCGAGGAATCTTCGGGGAATCTTTTGATTTTTTAGCCCCTTGTGCGCCGAAAAGCCCGAAAATCGCTCGATCGTGCCAAAGTGATCCAGTTTAAAGACAACAGCAGATCAATGACAGAGTTTAAAGTGTATCAGATCAAATCATCAGGCATCAAGTGTGTCAAAGAGTATCAGTTGACGGCGGAAGCCATCAATGTAGCGGAAAAGAGTATCAGTGAAAATCTTGAGCAGCGGCCCGAAGCAGGAGAACATTTAATACCTTCCAGCAGATTCATAGAAAGAGGGCAAAGCCGCTTGAAGCCCTCAAATCATAATTATTGCACATTTAACTCACACCAGAGCCGAACTTCGGTTCCCAAAGCACAATCATTCCAGCAGCACCGCATCTAGCCCCCAAGGGCCACCGTGTCACCTTTTCCGATTCAGCTGCCCCTAGTGCAACCAAAAAGATTTACTTACATTTAATTCCAGCAACACTTAGATTTTTGAAGAGTTTCCTAGCAGACCTGTCTAAGGTCAATTTTAATGAATGTCTTTCCGATATTTTGCTTATAAATACCACCCTGAGCAATGTTGTGAGGGGTTGGTTGGTTGGTAGTAGTAGTTGGTTAGTCTTCTTTCCAACATTGTCTCCGAGTAGAGACTCGCACTGTAACTGTCATAATTTCCATAATCAAAGATTGCTTAAAGCATGGATTGCGAAACTACTTGATGTTTTCTCTTGGCCAAGGAATGATTACGGAATTCTTGTGCTTCCACATGATCCAATAAGTGTTTCTCCCCTCCGTTTACTTTTATGTTTTTTACCACCGTTCCGCCTTCTAAATTGCAGGAAAAAAGAATAGCATAAGATTTGTTTCATTACACCTTAAGTTCAATTTCTGCATTTCTCGATGTTTTCTTCAGAAATAGTTATGAGCATGTATACTTAAATGATCTTGTTTACGCTGTTTCTTTCACATATGAATGCATGTTTAGGAATTCTTAATTGCTCCTAGATCCCATTCATCCATTTCTCCTCTTTTTCAGCATGATGAAATGATTCTCCTTTGCCTTTCATCCCTGATTTTCCTACCATACTTTCAGCGGATTGATAATTGTATCCTGTGTGGCTATCCCGCTCTGTATCCCCTTGTGACCAAGAAAACGCAAGAAAGCCTCAATCTGTGACTCCATGCCCAATGGTTTGAAACTTATCACATCTTACCTTGCCTCTTTGCTCGAGAATCCTACCTCCCATCCAATCACAAACAACACTCCCTTGAAGCCAGAAAGCTAGCCTAAAATCATCAACAAAGGTTGAATCATAAAGAGAGAGCCCTCTCTAATTACAAGTGGGCTAGAACCTGCAATCCAAAGATTGGTTTGTAGTTACCTCGGTCGTATCCCTATTAGGAGCACTAGGGACAACCTGAGTGATAACAGTAGCATTGACAGGTCTTCTTGGGTCACCTCGTCTTGGCTTTGCCCTCTGTTCTTCGAATTTGCAGATCCAAAGTCTCGCTTCTTTTGTTTAAACTTCTACTCGATCTTGATAGCGTATCGGTATGTCGTGCTGAGCGAGGAGATGTCTAGGAACTCCATCTTGTCCTAGATGTACCTGTGTAGGCAGCTACGTAATCTGAGTACCAAATCAGCTCAGAATCCTTGATACCCAACTTTGTGCATAGGGTATGAAAAATATTGGTAAACTCTAATATGTCTTGGTCCCTTCCCTGCCGTAGCGTGGTCCACTTTATGTATTTGTCCTCATAGCTTTTGACAAGGTAGTACTGCTCTTTGATGGCATCCCGAAACGAGTTCCAAGTGGGTGCGGCTGAAAACAGTGAGTTCGTACTTTCATCATTTTGCTCACAGTAGGTTTCCCACCAGTCCTTTACGTGGGGGGCTTCTTTGAGAAGTGCACAAGTGATCTTTTCCCAGCTGCAAAAATCATGAACAGAAAAATAACCTTCTAGCAGATTTAACCATTTATCTATGGCATCTGCATCTATTTGACCCTCGAATATGGGGATTTCAAAGTTAACTTGTACATTAAATGGTGTGGCGTTTCTAGAGTAGTTGTTGGAAGCAGATGTGTTGCCCCTGGGTAGCCGTTGAAGGATCTGGGCAAAGTTTTCCATCATTGTGCTCCTTTATCACTCGAGGGCTTCTTTGAGCAAGATTTTGATAGGATCTCTTGCCCCCTCATCTTTCTTTTCATCCGCCATGGGAGGTCATTGGGATTTGCGACGTTGGTCTTGCAAAGGTTCGACCAGTTCAATCCCTCTCTCCTTATATCCCAATCTCATTGGGGGCATGCAAAGAAAAACAGAGAAAGAGCAAACCACTCTGATACCACTGATTGAGATTTAAATAAGAATGCAAAAAATTACAAAGATAACCATAAATACAGAGATGCAGTAGAAATAATACTTCATTTCATTAATGTAAAATACTTAAATATGCTTACAAACAGAAATGGAAATAAACTAGCTTGGGCGATGGTAGCTTATCTCTGAGGAGAGATGTGGTGGCTACATGCCTCTGAACTTTGTTACAATGAGGCTCAAAGGCCTATTTATTGTTGAGAAACAATGGAAAACCATAAATATCCAAAAACCTAACCCTAGGAGATGAAACGCCAAATTGTAGGTCCAGTTTGAGTAAATTGGTACATCAACTTCCCAGCATCGTAACTTTGGCATACTATCTCTGTTTGACGTGCACAATACCTCATTAGAAAGATCTATCCGAGGACTACAAATTTTGAGTAAGAAACATGGGTTAATGACCCATGTTTCTCTTGGTTTTCCAAAAAAAGGTCGTTTAGGGCCTCAAAACGGATCCAGAAGTTCACGACCCGGAAAACTGCCAAAAATAGTAAATTGTGCTACAATTAAGGAAACTGAAAAAAATGAAATAGATAGTTGTGGGGGTCCAACTGGGATAAGCGAGTGGCCACCAACATCCACCTGGATCACCAAACCACCCTCTATCATCTACAAATTGAATAAACGAGGAATAAGGGAAGTAAAAGAGGCTCTAATGTTGCCCCATCTAGAGGGGAATATCATCAAAAAAGTAAGTGATGATAGTTCTCTCCTGGAATTGTAGGGGAGTTAGGTCTTAAAAGAGAAGAGTAGAAGTAAAACATCTAATCAGAAGAGAAATACCCTTAGCGGCTCTACTAAAGGAGACCAACATGGAGGACCAAGAGTTCCTAACACAACACCATAAGATATGCAATGGCAGTGACATTGTTTCAGTCAGTTCTAGAGGAGCTTTAGGATTTCTTTGCACTCACTGTGATCCTTGAAAATTTCATCTCTTAAATTATTGCAATTCAATACATTGGTTAGCTACATCCTTCCTGGGTCTCACCTCCAATCAGGTATGTTCTATCATTGTTATAGCACCATTTACCACCCTTGGTAGATTTTATGCTCTGTGTTATGGCCTAGGGAAACCCTTCCCTTCTAGAGTTGGTCCAAATTCTAAAAAACAATGTTTTAAATCCTATACTCTAGTTTTCCTTGTATAAAAATCATGTACATGCAGGTCAGTCTATACCCAACCCGTGTATATGTGTTAAAACATTAAAAAATATATAATATCCTTAAATTTGGGTGGATTTTATGGGTTTTACCTGTTACTCGCCTACTATGGTTTGTGGCCCAACTGTTTCTCAATTGAGAAAACTAATTTGGAGAAGTATAAATAAACCTCCATGGGAAGGCCTAAAGGAGGTGAAACGATTAGATATTGATATTATAGTTTATTATATCCTTGATCAAGTCTGAAGAAATCCATGTGCCTTTTGCACTCCCAAGTCATAGGAAACCTTTGTTTCCTTCTTGAGATTTCCATGATCCCTTCATGACATCCTTGTCTATACTAACGGATGAGGATTGTTAAGGCTTGGGCAAGACGAATCCAGAGGACGGTTTTGCTTAGAGCCGGCAGATGACTCAGGTTGTAGTTCTTCCATATTTTCTTTAGCTTAAACTAATAAAGAGGTGTTGTCTTGTTCCTAATGTTTATGGTCTTTATGCATTAATCTATGTTATAATTTTCTTATAAAATCTTATGTTAACGCTTATTTGCTTACATGCTTATATGACCTAACACTTATATCATGAACATGTTTTCTATGATTGTTGTTATATATGCTTTGATTGAATGAGTTGTAAGTTCTAAGGCATTGGAAGAAGCAGAGAGTTTGGACCCTACGGGAATGACCTCAAATGTAAGACCTTCGGGTAATACCTCTTCTTCCTACTTTAGTATTTTAACTATTAGGACTGCCATTTTACATGTCTCTTTATTATGTATTCCCTCTGCTCTATTAGGGTTCTCAACCCAAGAACGTGGGGTCATTCTACCCATAATAGAGTTGGCGACTCCACTGGGGAAAGCATTCTTATTTTTCCTAGATTGGGTTGTTTATTCTTTATCAGGGCCTATTTGATTGATTTCTTGCTTTTATAGCGTCTGTGACCTGTTTTCTTCTTGGGCATCTAGTCTGATCTTTTGGATTAGTCCTGGATTTTTTTTTTCTTGATTGAGCTTGTATATGCACTTCTCAGAGGATACAGTAGCATATGCATGCTAGTTTCTTCAAATAGACTTGTGCATACGTGAGTTTCCTCTGTTTTAGTCACATATATACGCTTTTGTGTCTTTACACAGTCGCGTATATCTTGTTTTAAATTAATTTTTCAAAATCTTTGGCCCAGTTAAGATTGTTGCCTGGTGGTATTTGCTATTTTCTAGTCATTCACTATTAGTGAAGCTCTTCTTTCTTGCAAGTTTTCAATTCTAATCTTCTTCTTGTTGAAAAAACTAGTTAACCTAGGGTTTGCTTTTAGAGTAAGGTTTCAATTTGGGCTTTGGGTTCAAGGCTTCTTCTAGAAGTTCTTGGTTATTTTGAATTTGCAAAACAAGAAACTGGTTTTAGCTTTGTTTATAACCCAAATTTCAGATTACTTTTCTTTTCTTTCCTTTTTGGTTGACCTATTTTGTTTTTCATGATTTTTGAGTGCCTCTTTGGCAATATTGAAAGTCTTTCTTAACGTTCTTTTGGTTTGTTGAAGTCCTTTATATTTCTTTTCATATCAATATATGCGAGTCTATAGACCTTTATCGTTTCAAGTTTCATTATATTAATGATGTCCATAACTTAAAAATTGTGGGACTCCTTATGCTTTTTTTTTGGTCTTTGAAGTTTAGTAGTCCTTTGTGTTCTCAAAAACTTCTTTGGGTTCTTTAAAAAAGAAAAAGACAAAAACATAGTTCTTTCCTTTCTTTTTCTTTTCAGTTTTGTTTTTGGTTTCTTCATTGTTTTTTAGCAATTGTGAACTTTTTTTTATTGTTTTTTCTTGGTTTCAAGGGAAGCTTTTCATTGAATTTATGCCCTCCTTGTATTCAACTTGGCCTATTGATCTTGTGAAGAAACACATTTGCTTATTATATGAGCATCTGTAGAATATTGCATTATCATTATAGTTTGCATTAAGTTAGTTTGCATTGTAAGCATTTTAATCTTTTTTGTTAGATTTTGAGTGTGTGGAGTGTGCTTCTAAAAAAGAAAAAAAAATCTTTTGTAAGTTTTTCTGTAGAACCTCATAGAAATCTCTTTTCATCGAAGAAAAATAGATGCATTTGCAAATAGCTAAGTTTCTATTTATTTCTTTTGTTTCAAAGCACCGTAAGTTTCACTCTAATTTTACCCATGACCTAAAGAACAGCTCTTTAAAATCTATCGCTTAATTAAAAAGAACTAGAACATTTTTTTATTTGTCATTAATTACACAAACAAGTATATCTCTTTAGGGCCTTGGAATAGGTGAATGAAGAGTTAACTCTCCAAGGCCACTCAAACTATTAAACATAGATGTTCAATAATGAGTGAAATCTAGTGTCATTAGAAATGTCAGGAAAGCTCCATGATTGGGAGTCAAGCATAAGGGAGAGTGAATACAAGGAAGAGAGATACTCGGTCTCCTACTTGTTGGATCCCACCCCGAGATTGTTCCGCCCAACTTTTGATACAAACTGGTTCCCATAGTTACTATTCCTAGGGACCACATAGGTCGCTACGGAGGGGCATCATGTGGCTCCTGAGACAGGCGTTTCATCTTGTTCATTAGTACTTATGGAGGGTACCCTTGCGAATCTTAGGTGCTTGCACTCGCAAAGGATTTTGTTTGGAGGTTAACGTAACTGTTTCTGTCACCTTCACTGGCAGGCCTGGGCCGTTATTATACCAGAATATCTTTAAAAGGTCCTTGGTTTCACTTTCTTGTATTTTGGTGTCTAGTCGTCATCACCCGAAGCAAAAATACTTGGTAGTTGCTTGATTGACTATATCTTCTAGGGACTTTATTAGAGAGTGATCCTTGCTCCTAGTTGGCCTAAATTTATAATTTTTTGAGTCTTTAATTAGTTCTCTTAAAATAATTAAAAGTGGTTGAACGACCAGTTCATTGGTCAGAAGGCTTCGTGGGCTTTCACCTAAGAGTGTTGAGCCTTCTTCCAGAAGGAGTAGGAGAAATTATGCCAGTGATTTCCAATCAGTAGCAGAAGACGCAACAAAGATTGATCCTCCAGTGCAAGCTATTGATTCACATAATAGGACTAGTGTAAGTCGAGATTTGGAGAGGAACACTCATGTCCTTTCTAGAGTCCTCTTCCAATTGAAAGACGTTTTAAAGGTTGAAGAACTCCCTAAGTCTCCCTGGACTCCTTCTTCTCCTCTCCCTCCTAATTATCTGAATTTTCTATTATACTTTGGGACTCTGACCCACAGACCTTCAAGCCCTGGTCCATATCGGTCTTTTCCTTCAATGGCCACTATTGGGAGCATGGTTTCAACTATGAGTGCTACTATTGTACAAACTCCTTTATTAATACAAGGAGGAGGTGCAATTTCCATACCTTTAATCATTCCTAGCACTGCAATTTTTGGTTCTACCTCCATTCCATCTTCAAGTGGGGTCACCCACGAGTTTACCTCCAACGCTAGTTCCTTCCCCTTTGGAATGCCTAACAATGCAATTCCTTCAATTCTGTTAAGTTTTCCATCCGTTGCTTCCATGTATATGACTTCCATAGCGAGTGGGTCAGCTTCTTTTCAGGTTTCTCTTTTGGGAGTGGTCACATACCACATTCTAACCCATCTCTACGATCAATACCTTTTCCCTCCACAGGTCAAAGTTATAATCCTTTCCAAGGATGGACTAACCCAACTGTTAGCGGCTTGGGAGCCGGGAATCAATTCTCTTTCTGCCAATAGGGGAATATGTTGTACTCCATGAGTTCATTTCAGATTTTTTTTTCTCCATTTGCTAATGCACGGAACCCTTAACAAGGGCTCTCTGCTTCATTTAATACCTCACTAGGGGGGAATTTCACTGAATATGGCAACTTTTCAGCAGGAGTTGCACAAACTCCGAATTTTTTTGGGCCACAAGGTTTTCCTTATGGTTCAATAATTTCTACGAATTACTTAAGGCAACCTGGTGCCTTCACAAACCCTGGATATTATTTTCAGAACATTAGGAATTCTACCCAGAGTGGTTGGAATTCTCAAGGTCCTCTGCAATTACCTTTCCTAGCAACTTTAAACTTGCTAGATCTATCAAAATTGACTAATGATCCTATCGAATACAACCCATCTTGGCCTCCGTTTCCAACCAAACTCCCATCAGACATACCCAAATTCGAAGGGAAGACTGGTGAAGATTCGAGTGACCATATAACCACTTTCCATTTATGGTGTTCATCGAACTCGCTGATAGATAATTCAATCAGGTTGAGACTATTTGAATGCACCTTAACTAGGAATGTGGCTAAATGGTATATTTAACTCCCAGAGAGAACCTTCGCTTTGTTTGGTGACTTGGCTACCATATTTTTAAACAATTTTCAGTTTCTTGTTCATTATGATGCTGGAACTAAGCTCTTAACTAATTTCCATCAAGACCAGGAAACCCACATTTATGATCATATCTAGGAATGGAGGAGAAGGAAGAGGCTTATTAAAGTTGATATTCCATAAGAATTCCTTCTTTAATGGTTTCTCAAATATTTAGAACCTATAATATCTAAGGATGTATCGCTCTCCGGTATATTCACCAAAGAATGACCTATTTTTAGACGCCAATAGCTAGAACTCATATATTCTCAATCTAGGATTCTTGAGAAAAAAATTCATGATGCTCCTAGATCTAAGGTTGATCTAGCCAATCCAAAGCCAGGTCCCCATGTTGACACGCTATTCGAATCGATTGATCACAGCACGGCTAACCTGCTAAATCAATTGCAACAGTTGCCTTTGTAAATTGCTTCTTCTATTCAAAGATTGTCATCAACACCCATGCCTTCTCAACCTTCGTCTATCAATGTTGTTCAAACTTCTTACCCTAAAGGAAACCAACAATCCAATTGGAAGAAGAAAGGACATGGTAGGAAAAATAATCAGGATGGGAAGGGAAATGCAAATAAGTCTGGCAATGATGTTGGAGGGTGTAAAAAAGAGTCCAAGACGAAAGTGAAGTTTCCATGCAAGTTATGCAATGGTGACCATTTGACTCATCTTTTCTCGAAGATTTGGGATGCTCAACACTTGTTGCTTCAACAAGGGTCTTCTAGCTCCCAAGCTATGCTAACTAAACCTTTTCCCCAAGGGCAGTAGGTTTTTTTTTGGCACGAATGCTAATACTGGTACCCCCACTAGGGCAACCAGGAGGGGGAAAATCCTACAAATGTTTATATGATGAGTTCACATATTGAAATTGCTACACTGTCACGTGATTTTGGTGAACCGGAATCATCTAAGGTCAAAACTACTCCTGATGTTTTAGAGCCACTCCATATCGAGAGGCCCGTAGCTGAGTCTATACCTCAGATGTCAAAAGGCTCCACAAAACGTTTGACAATTGACCCCAATGATAAGGCATCTCAGAACTACTCCATTGTAGAAGATCTGGCTCAGAGCCCCTGTGCCATGTTAGCGTTAGAGGTACTCCAGTCATGCCCAACACAAAGGAGTGCATTACTCACTGCGATTGGAGTGGTTGATCCAAAGAACTCTCTTGTCCTTACATTCAACATGTTGAGTATCAAGAAGTGACTTCCACATCATATGGATTTTCAAATCAATTCTACATACCGAAAGACCAATATCTTTTGAACCGTAGTTGATGAGGGAGCTTCCACATGTGTAATGTCCATATCATGTCGGAAGGCTATTGGATCACCTCGGGCTATTCTGTCACCTACTCTCTTTTCAACATTTAATGGTCATTCTCATAGGCTACATGGGATTATTCTAGCATTTCCTATCTGTGTTGGGGGCAAGGTTGTATATATTGAAGTAGAAATAGTTGATGAAAATTTGGATTACAATCTCCTTTTGGGAATAAATTGGATTTATGAGATGAATGCTATTGTATCATCGTTATTTTGCATCCTTTGTTTTCCTCATGAAGGGAGAATTGTAATGGTTGATCAGATGGATTATTCTCCAATTGAATCCAATGCATCTTTTGAATCTATTGTTCCCTTAGTGAACAATCCTAAGCAACCTATTGAGAATCTAGGAGTTGGGATGTACTCTCTCTTAATTGGTACCTTTGATTTTCCTACTCCTATTGCTAGAATTAATGCTATTTCATCTTCCAAGGAACCTTCTTGAAGAGAGTTCTTTAGAACTCATTATTTTTCGGATCCTTGGCTCTTACCCTCTTCTACCACCACATTAGATGAGGGGAAAGTGGGTGGAATGGCATTTCCTATGTCTGCAGATGAAATTGCTTATCAAGTTATAGTTAACACTATGGACTCCAATCCTACTCCTTTTTTCGCCAAAGGAGCTGGATGGGGATATGGATCCGACCTAGACCCTATATTCAACTTCTGCAATGGATTTCCTAGATACTGTTTTTCCATCCGAAGAAGCAATTCTATAAGCAATGACGGGTGTTGAGAGACCGTGGGATGATTTGCATCATTGGTGATATTTCCTCCCTGATTTGAGAGAAGTAGAATCAAGTTTGTCTAGTCCTTCATCTACTTGTGATGTTCACGCAGTTTTAAATCCTTTAGCTTCATCACAGTTTTCATCTGAAGGTTACATGTTTGTTATTTCAAAAAAATTTCCAGTGAACATCTTTATGAATCCCAACGTTATCAAAAATGTCTTCATTGGAGTTGATTGTTCCCCTGAAGAAATTCAAACTTATACCAATCTCTTTAAAGAGTTTCGAGACATGTTTGCTTGATATTATGAGGAAATGCTAGGATAGATCCATCTATAGTCTAGCATGAGATCAATACATATGAAAATGAAAAACCTATTTAACAGAAGCTTCAACCGGTAAACCCTAGAAAAGCAGCAGTTATCAAAGCTGAGGTTGAAAAGTTCCTTAAGGTGGGTTTCATATACCTCGTTCCTTTAACGGAGTGGGTCTCGAATCTAGTCCTCATTGACAAGAAGCAAGGAACAATCCATGTATGCATTGACTTTAGGGACTTGAATAAGGCTTATCCTAAAGATAATTACCCCACACCCTTTATTGATCAGATTATCGATGAGTGTGCGAGTAATCAAAATTTTCTCTTTTATGGATGGATTTTCCTGTTATGATCAAATCACTATTCGTCTGGAAGATCAAAATAAGGCAACTTTTATTTTCCCTTAGGGTACTTTTTCATATAAGAATATGCCTTTTGGCCTTAAAAATGTTGGAGCTACCTTTCAGCGGGCCATGTCATACGTTTTTCACGATATCAAACTTGTTATCAAAGTTTACTTGGATGATTTAGTAGCTCGTACTTGAAAGAGAATTGATCATCCCAAGCATCTTCGATTAATTTTTGAATGATGTCATTTCTATAAAATCCAGTTGAATTCGAATAAGTGTGTTTTTCCATCACATCCGGCCAATTGTTGGGATTCATCATTTCTGTAGAAGGGATTCATGTAGATCCCTTCAAGGTTGAGGCAATACTTTAGTTTCCTCCCCTATCTTGTATTCGTCAACTTCAAAGTCTTCAAGGAAAATCCAATTTCTTAAGGAGATTTATAGCTAATTATGCCGAAATTACTAAAGGATTTATGAGATTTCGTAAGAAAGGGGTCCCATTTCTATGGGATGATTTCGCGCAACGCTCATTTGATGATTTGAAAAAAGAATTAACCTTTTCTCCTTTGTTGAGTCCACCTTATTATAGCAGAGACTTCCTTTTATATATCATTTCAAAAGAATCAACTATTGGTATGCTTTTGGTTCAGGAAGATGATGCTTTCATTGAGCACGTAATCTATTATCTGAGTTGAGGTTTAGTGGGGCCTGAACTGTGTTATTCTTCCATTGAGAAATTAGCCTTGGTAGCTGTCCATGTTGTCAAATGACTTAGACATTATATTCTACTTAGAAAAAAAAAAATTCTTGGCAGTCATCAATCCATTTTAATTTGTTCTTAGTAGGCGAGTGATTGGGGGAAATTACAATAGGTGGATTGTCATTTTACAAGAGTTAGATCTCGAATTCATGTCAGCTAAGTCTAAGAAATCCTTAGTATTTGTAGAATTGATCTCAGAGTTGCCTTCTGAGGAAGAAATAGTTTATGAGGAATATTTTCATGATGAACATATTTTCCTTATTTCCTTGCAAGATCCTTGGTATGGATATATCATTATATATCTCTAGGCTTCAAAGTTTCCGCTCACTTTTTAGAAGGATGAACATAGAAACTTACGTCACCTGGCTAAAAGTTATATTATTATAGGTGACACTTTATATCGTCATGGGGTCGATTCAATCCTTAGACGTTGTTTAACCTTAGAAGCAATTGATTATGTGCTAAATGATTTCCACAATGGAGCTTGTGGTGGTCATCTATCTGGGCTTGCAATAGCCCAAAATATTTTGTGTGCAAGCTACTTTTGGCCTTCGATCTTCAAAGATTGTATTGAAGCAGTCAAAAGATGCCACCCTTGTCAAGTTTATACTCATAAAATGTGTGCACATCCAGCTCCACTCTTCCTTGTAATCGTGGTCAGTCCATTCACGAAGTGGGTATTGATTTTACTACTTTCAATCTATCTTCAATAGGAAATCACAAGTATATCACCATAGTTGTCGGCTACTTTACTAAATGGGCCAAGGCTATGCCTACTTTCAAGAATGATGGTGAAACAGAAGCCATATTTCTCTTCAATCAAGTCATTTCCTAGATTGGTATTCCTAAAGACATTGTCAACGACCATGGCAGTCATTTCCATAATCAAATAATGTTTGAGTTGGCTCTTAAGTTGGGTTTTTGGTAGGAACATTCATCTCCTTATTATCCTCAGGCCAATGGGCGAGTTGAAGTGGTGAATAAATACCTAAAAATCATCCTACAAAGGACGATTAGCAAAGCTCGATAAAATTAGCACATTATCGTATATCAGGCACTTCGGGCATACCGAATGTCAGTCAAAACTGCTACTGGTTTTACTCCGTTTCAACTAGTTTATGGGTTGGAATCAATTTTTCCTGTGGAATGTGAAATTCCTTCCCTTAAATTAGTTCTTGAACTTCTTCCAGATACTTCTAGTATCGAAGAATGCCTCGTTCATTTGGAACATCTCGATGAGAAGTGTCGAGATGCAGCCATAATCAACGAAGCTCATAAAAAGAGAGTAAAAACTCAATATGATAAGGTTGTTCATCCTAGGGTTTTCTCTGAAGGCGACCTTGTCCTGGTCTCTGACCAAGACAAAGATGCCTTGGGGGCAGGCAAGTTCAAATCTATGTGGTATGGTCCCTTCATGGCCAAAAAAGTTTTGAAAAAGGGATCTTATGAGTTGGTCGATTTTGAGGGAAACGAGTTGGCGAAGCCCATAAATGGGCTTTATCTATAAAAGTATTTTTCTTAGGCTTTGGCCTATCATTTGCTTGATTGTAAATATTGTATATTTGTGCATATCTATCTATCAGTTTCATAGTGATTTCGATATTTTTGATCTGCTTTGGCAAGTATTGATGGATGATTTGATATATCTAGGGTTCGTCGATGGTGCTAGTAAACACACCCGGAACCTTGCTTTCGCGGCTTGGGTGATTTATTATCGATCCGTCCAATTTTTGGTTTCAAGAGGCATATGCATCGGTCCTGCTTCAAATAATGTTTCCGAATATACTGTTACCATTAATTTACTATTTGAGGTAATATCTCTTGGTATTGATTCCTTACTGGTATACTTGGATTCGCAACTGGTGGTATCTCAACTAAATAATATCTATCTTGTGAGACATCCTTATTTATATCGCCAATTTCTAAGAGTGTGTTTATTATAGAGATCATTTATTTATATCAAATTCATTCATATTCTACGATCAGAAAATTCATTTGTAGATTCTATCGCTAATCATGCATTAGATTGGCACATAAATCATTCATCACATTAAAAATAAAAAATAATTGAAGAGTCATCTGTATATATATGATCATCATGGTGAAACCGCTAGTACATAGATGGAGTTTTATGTTCAAAATAATATACAAAATTGGGACAAAAACGTCCTACAAAATTAAGGCTTATGCCCATAATCATGTCTAATCAAAAAAGATATGATCATCCATCTATGGGTCTTGCTTAGGATGAGCAGCATGGAAGAAGATGATGGCATTTTCCACCTGTTGGAATAGCCGCACCCAATCGTGTTGCATTCCTACCACGCGTCTTTGCATGTGCTCTGGAAGTTCTTCTATAGCTAACATGGGTACTTGGTGAGTCAGTCTCACTAAGTTTTTCTGGACGACATGGAGGGTCCTCTCAGTCTCTACTACAGCTCCCTCCATGTCTCTTCCAGCAAACCTATATCCAGGTAGACCCTCAGGTCTTACTGGTCCAATACCTGTATCATGATCAAAAAAAAATTGTAAGTGTTTGTCTCATCAAAAATATTTTCAGTTCATTTATACTTAAAATCCAAAAAATATTAAACTCTAAAATATTAAAAACATTTGTACCTATGGCTCCTCACATTTCATCTGGTGGCAACATTAGATCTAGATCTCCTCTGAAGTCCATGCCAGCATAGGGGTAGTCCTCAACTTCTAATACTTTTTGTTCCCACCAGGAGAATAACTCGTCATCATAAGTGTTTCTAGGGACCTCACCACCCCCTAGTATCTTCATTAGATCATCCCACCTACCCATTCGTGGATCCCTTGGGCTATTGATGGTGGACAATAACTTGGGTCAAAGACCTGTTACTCTCTCAAAGAAAAAGGAGCACAAGATGGTTCCATATCTGAAGTTCTTTGTCTGACCTTTTCGGATAGACGTAAGTTGTTTTTTCGTATTAGCTAAAAGGGGTGTGCACCAATCAAAAACTGTCGTGAGGCACTCCATTGCTAGACTCATCGAAACTTGAGAAGCCTGATTGTTGGCTTACTAGGCCTTGACCCAGGTTTGGAAGATCTTTTAGCCAAACAAATCCCATACTACCGTCCCTTTTGGCAACAATCCATGGAGCGCAGACTGAAGTCTCACTCGAGGCAATATGGGAGGGTGTTGGAATGAGGTTTCCACACCCTATGGATGTCTTGATGAGGTCTATATGGCTCGCAACCCGACCAACGCACTTCTGATATTTTGCACAACAGTCTAGCCCTCACGAAGATCCGCGAAGGGGTGTTTCTTATATCCTTAGTCTTAATGTAGTTATTATAGATCTGATTTATTTTTTACGGTCTTTAATTGAGCATTTAACAGTTAAACCCAATGCACACAATCATATACTTCATAAAACCATAAAATAAGCATAAAAATTCAGATCTGCAATCAGATACACAGTAGTTCAGGAATACTTATCTTTATTAATCTTCCACTTAGTACAATACAATTCCACCCTACACACACAGTTGTAGGGGTCCATGTACACAGCTGCGGACTCTACCAAGCCTCTACACACATAGCTGCAAAGCCTACTCTAACCTCTACCCACAACTCGGACTTACCGACTCAGATCACCCTTGCTTCACAAACCCATACGCTTTAGATCTCCATTACAACTATCATCCAAAAACTGTCTTCTAAACCTAGAGCCTTGCTCTATTTATACATTCCCATGGTTCGCAGACCATGGGCAAGCCGACACATTCTTGACTAATCTATAACATTTTAGGGCGGACTACCCTTGGACTTTACCCCATTACAATTTGCAATCTGCGCACTTCACAGAACCTTTACCATACTTTTACCCAAAACTGTGGGCTTTGAGCCCCAAAACCATTATACGGGGGGTCTGCTACCCAACAGGCCCCCAACATAATCATCATGACTCATCCCGAGTCACTCATCAGTGTGACTAGACGCGCAGCCAAGGCTTCGTGGTTCACCATCCCCGTGAGTGACATACTACACCTTGTCGTTCCATCCTTTCTTCTTGCACGCTTCTTAAAGATTATACTCCATTGCCCCTACTAGTTCATTGAACCAATGATTCTCATTCTGCTCTGCTCGGTTAACACAAAGCGAATCCTCCTAGGATTTTAGCTCTAGCTAAGACGCCAGAGCCATAAACTCTTCGTGCAAATATAGCAAGTTTGCACTTTCTGGTCCCGTATATTCAATATCTGCTACATCTTGTGTTGCAATTTTGCAAGAAAAATGTTGTTGTCTGCGAGATCCCAATCTTCAAGGCTTGTCAGAGATGAACTTGTAAGCAGAATTCTGTCATTTGTCTCAAAATCCATCGTCTTTCCCATAGCTTTCGTAGATTGCTTGCCAAACCGTGGTTTATGGAGCAGCGTCTAGACTGGTCCTACTACTTGTCTGAAAATTTTTGGTACATCTCCCACCGTTGGTGTTGAGCGCGGCATGGTGCCCCCAACTTTTGACATTGCACTGTTCAGAAAGTCCTACATCTCTTTTGGAAACACCTGGCTCAGTCTTCCATCGTCAAGGTTTAAGGGTTTCATATCTAGCCTCCAGATACTACAATTTGTGCGGTAGGTTCCCCACTGTGATTTATAGGCTTTTCGAAATTCAAATTCAGTCGTTCCCTCCTTTTCTGGCCCATTAATGCTAGATTGACTGTAGATTGCTTGTACTCCATAACTTAATGGCCTACCACTCGCTCCTTTTCGTCATAACTCAGACATCTTATCATGAACAGTGACGACAATGGCCACTTCCTTGCTTGTCCATGCAGCAACACATCCCCTTCTACGCAACCACGACCCTTGTGACATATCGATTCTACGCGCACCCCTATTGTCGTGCAGCTACCTCATAGACTGCTTTATTGTCCCATGCTCTCTTTCAATTGTTTGGAGCAGTGAGACTATACTCTGTTTAGTTAGTCAGGCAATCGGTCTGCCTGTGTAGAGCTTCAAGCGACTACCATTTACTCTTCCAAGAAAAGGCTCTCCATTAATCTTACTGAGTTGGACCACGCCTCCATCTGTGACTTCTTTGACGACATATGGTCCTAACCAATGCATCTGGAGTTTTCCAAGGAATTTCTCGAACTTGCTATCATATAGTAATACTAAATCGTTTTCTTTGAATGTGCATAACTTTATATGGCGATCATGCCAGGCCTCTTCGCACTACTTTTGTACTTGCTGATGGAATCCCGCCAAAAACCATTCCTCCTCTAGTTCTTCCAGTTGCGCGAGCCTTTCTTCCAATGCTCCACGGTCTGCCATGCCTGTTATTGCTGCTATTCGCAAACTGGGTACAATGTATTCCATTGGCATGATGGCTTATGTGTCGTAGACTAACCGGAAAGGTGTCTGACCCATCAATTTCTTGCAAGTGGTTCGGTATGCCCCTAGCACAGTAGGTACGTGCAAATCCCATTCATTGTGCTTCGCGTTGCAGATCTTGGTCAACGCAATCTCTAAAATCTTGTTGAAATCTTCCACTGTCCCATTCGCTTGTGGATGATATCGCATACTTTGTTGATGATATACCTGGAATTCCTCAGTAAGCGCTGATAGTTTCATTTAGGAATTGTGTTTCGCAGTTTCTCATTAGAATTTTCGGGCATCCAAACCGTGTCAGCACATTCTTGAACAAGAATTCCGTGGTTGTAGCGGTCGTGTAGTCCTTAAACGGTTGCACTTCTGCCCATCGAGTCAAGTATTTTGTCGCAGTGATGATATAGCGCGCACCCGTCTTTCCCTGAGGCGTGATGGGCCCCACAAAGTCGATCGCCCATTTTTCGAACGCTTGCAGTGTCACCTATGGATTGAGTGGCATTTCATCCCTTCACGATGGTTTCCCAGTCCGTTGGCATACGTCACAAGCCCGATAGTATGCTTTTGAATCTTGATTTAGAGTTGGCCACCATAGTCTGACGCGAAGAATCTTCTGCATTGTTGCCTGTCCCGCATAATGTCCTCCTTCAACCCCTCCATGTGCTTCTGTGAGGATCTATCCCTATTCAAATTCAGGTACATTTCTTTGTAATATTTCATCATTTCCCATTTTGTAGAGGTGTCCCCCGATAACAGTGAAATCCACGGCACGTATCACCAATTCTTTCTTCTGCTGAACTAAATACCCCTATGGTGCAATCCTTGTGGTTAAGAAGTGGATTATATCTTCAAAGTGACCATCCATGACGCATACTGCATAGAGCTAGGCATTAGGTAGTCCTTCCTCTAAATTTGTTGGCTCCTCACCGTTCTCAATTTGGGACAAGCGATCTGGGCCTGCTTTTAGGCATCCTGGCTTTACGATGACCTCAAAGTCATACTCTTGGAATAGTAACAGCCATCTACAGATGCACCCCCCCAAGACAGGCTTGTTCTCTAGGTATTTTAATGTGGAGTGATCAGTACACATTTTAAAATGCCCACCAAGTATATAGTGGCGGTATTTCTGGAGCGCATATACCATTGCCAATCCCTTGCGCTCAGTGGTGGAGTAGTTCTTTTCTGCTTTAGACAGTCGCTGGCTTGTGGACACGATCAGATGATCGATGCCTTTCGCTCCTTCCTGCATGAGTAGAGTGCCTAGTGTGATACATGACACATCCACATGTACATGAAATTAATGTCCCATTTCAGGAAGAACAAAATGGAGGCGGAGGCCATTTTTTCCTTTAGAATCTCCAAACTCTTCTTACAATCCTCATTCCAGCAATATGTAGTGTCCTTCTTTAACAATTGTTCCATTGGTGTCGTGATTTGTGCGTATCCCTTAATAAACTTTCGGTAGTACCTAGTGTGTCCCAGCGTGGTATGGAGTTGTTTGACACTGCGTGGTGCTTGTAGATTGAGTGTCACAGCAATTTTTGTAGGGTCCACCATTAGGCCCTGTCTGCAAACCACATGACCGAGCAAGTTTCCAAAGGGAACGAGGAAGGTACACTTCTTAAGATGTGTCCCAGCGTGGTATGGATTTTTTTGACCTTGTGCAGTGCTTGCAGATTGAGTATGACAGCAATTTTTGCAGGGTCCACCATCAGGCCCTATTTGCAGACCACATGGTCGAGCAAGTTTCCGAAGGGAACGAGGAAGGTACACTTCTTAATATTTAGCGCAATCTGGTGTCGTCGACACGTGTCTAGCATCAATCGTAAGCTTGCCACATGTTTCTTGAGTAGCCCAAATATAGTCCAATCATCAAAATAAACCTCCAAGAACTTATGAATGAATTCCTTGAACGCAGCCACTACTACGCGTGAAAATATAGCTGGCGTGTTCTTCAACCCGAAGGGCATCACAGTGTATTGAAATCATCCCCATTCAGTCGTGAAGGTGGTCTTGCTCCCATCTTCCGACGTGATCTTGATCTGGTGATATCCAGAGAACCCTTCCGTGAATGAGTATGCTTCCTGTCCACTAACATTCTCCAGGACTTCATTTGTAAACGAGGTTGGGAACGGGTCATGAATGCAAAAATCATTCAATTTTCAGAGATTCATGCAAATTTGAATTTTTCCCTTCTATTTCTTCTCTTGTACTATCATAGGACTCACCCAGTCAGATTCTTCAACAGGTTCAATAATTCCTGCTGCAAGCATCTTGTCCAATTCTTCACAGACTTTTTCCTTATACTTTGGATTTAAATAGTAGGGATGCTACTTAATTGGCTTCAGAGTTATCTTCATCACCCCCAGGTCACCAAGAATCCCCTTCAACTCTGTCAGTTTTGTCAGGAATAAGTCTTGATATTCACGCAGTAACTCAACGACTTTATCCACCGTGGAATCATCCCAATAATCCCCAGAGTCGCATACTTCAGCTCCTCATCTGTACCAATGTTCACTTGTTTCATTTTTGGTGGCGCTATGATGTCAAGATACTCGATTGTCGGTCCTCGAACTTCGCAGCTCCCTTTTGTTTCTGGAATGTTAATGTTTCGGGGATCATCATCATCATCCTCCACTTGTAGGTTTTAACATTCTAGGGCATGGCTTAACTGATGTGTCCATTCCGGTTGAACGATTTCATCTGGTTCTTGTGGTAATTTAAAGATAGCGGCTTTTACAAATTGTAGCACATCGTCAACGGTATCCATCCATTGGTCCTCAAATAAGAATGTTAATAAAAACTCTTCGCGCAAGATATCCCTTTCGCTCGTACCATGATGGAGCTCTATCTCATATACCAGTTTCTAGGGATGACATCCAGTGTATGATAAAACAAATGTACCCGTTCAAGTTGGGGCTCCTCTCCATAGGCTTTTGTCCATTTTGTGAGGTGCTTGTGCGGGTCATCGCGTCCATCATATTTCTCAGATATTCGTAGTTCCGACTTTCTAAATCTTAGCTACATCATCCTTTTGCAGTCCTTCCAGCTTTCAAAATTACCTTCATGTGTTCCCCACCATCGCGCCGGAGTCGCGTGTAGTGCCCATTTTAATGCATCGAACCTCTAGTTTTCCAGTACTGCAATCTCATACTGGTGTAAGAATTCGTCCATCATTTTTAGTCCATCATAGGTTGGTAGATCCTGTGCCTGGGCAGTTACACAACGCAGGGATTTGGTCATCATATTACAATTTAGCATCATTCCCTCAACCGATTGTGCCATTGCTCATCATCTTCATCGGCCTCAGACAGGCAATATTTTGTGAACCTCCACGACATCCTTTCATCTACAGTAGGGTGTAACTGATCCTGGTTCCTCACAGTTATTTTGTAGATACAATCTAGCTCTTCATCGCTTCCATTGTCACGCACAGGCTCTGTGTAACGTTGTCCTTCAACGAGGTCCAGCGACGCGATCACAAGTAGGGACTTTGTCTCAAAAATCGTTGTCTGCTTCTTTAGATTAATAACTCCATTCATATCCATTGCCCAGTGTATTCCAAGTACTGCAGGGTAAGGGTTACTGTCATCCACAATTTCTATTACCTTGAAATTTGTCTACGTGCTCACGCCACTAATATCCACTGTTACTCATGTTAATCTTCCCATGGGCAAGATCTTTTGTTGGTTCGCCATTCGTAATTGAATGGGAGACCACTGTAGCATGAGCCTGCCCATGTGCTCCCAAGTTTTCTTCGGTAATACGTTCGCATCCGACCCTAAGTCTAAGATTACTTGGTCCATATCATATTCACCAATTTGCACTATCAACCACATTTCTCATCTGGTTCATAGGGCATGCTTCCCCATTTTCGGACTACGCGCGGCTCCTCGGATCCTACACATCTAGCGATCAATTTTTGTAGCCCTTTGATTGCCTTATTATCATGCAACAGTTTCATACATGTCTCTAAAAATTTAGTTAGTAGCGATGGGTCCAAATCCATCTCTGGTTGATCCCTACTACCCGAAGTAGAGACCTCCATGAAGCTCTTCTTAGCTTCCATAAACATTTATTTTGCGCGGTTTAAGTCAAATCTAGGTTCTTTTGTAGGAGTTTTACGTACCCAGGTGTCTTCTTCAGGCTTCTTCCCCTTATATTCCCCCATGATTGCACCACTTATGAGCATCATGTTCACATTGGGGTCCTCTTCACGTGGTTCGGATCTCATCATTTGGACGTTTTAAGTTGGAGTGGGCTACAGCACCCCCTTTTCGTGCATTTGGGAGATCAGCGTTGGACAGTTTATCATTTCATGATAAAATTCTTCACACTATGGGCAACTTATTCTGGTCATATTCATACAATCATGTGCGTAGTGCCTGGGTCCTCCACGGTTGTAGCAAATTAACTGTCTGCACCCTCATCCTAGTCCCATCCCTCCTCATCCTCGATCGTGCCCTTGGAAGCCAGCCCGCGCTATTGCTGCAGCTGGATCGGGCCCTCACGTTTCCATCTGCACTCGATAGGCTTGAAAAATCATGCACCAGAGAGTGGCAGGCGCACTCATACCAGTCGGCACCTCTAGTCTCAATGGAATTAGTGCCCCTCCTGCTGAATAACTCGCAAATATAGGATAGTGATCCTCATTGTGACCCTGGCCCTTACATTTTATACACCACACTTCTTCACGCACTTCTGGCCATGGCACCCTATCCTTCTTCAAACTCTGCATCTCTAAACACAGGTTTTTTATTTGCACGTGGATTTGTTGGACTCTCAACCCTAGATCCTATATTGGTGTTTCGTGCAACCTCATCGCCATTTCCAATGCCTCTACCTGGGTTGAGAGCTTCTGTTGTGACAGTGTTGTCCTCAGGTGTGGTGTTAACAATGCCACAAACCACGCGTGATGTTGGGCATCCGTCAGCGTCATATTAGCCTCGCAGATCATACCTTTCAATCTTTGATCTAGATCCCAGGGCATTTCACCTAGAAGCATCGCGATCTCCTTGAATCCTATAATCGACTACGTCTCTAATTTCGGTCGACTAAACTCTTTGTTCAATGCATTTTGGATTTCTGCTATTCAAGCATTCAAGTGATCATTTGAGTGTTTGATATATCAAGTCAGCATGCGATCCTACAGTGCACTTACCAATGTGGCCTTTTTAATGTTATCATCCGTAACCCCATGTGCTTCCCATACTGCTTTCACTACGAACCAAAACTAACCGGGATCTTCGTTTCCGACTCGTTTGAATACAGGCAACTTGATCTCATTCGCCATACTAAATCGCACTCCATGGAGAGACCCATGCACACTCTTCCTCACTCATTCGTGGGGGTGAAATTAACCCTTCGATCCTTTTGAAGCTCCTTTTGCTCGCAATCTTTCGAGAAACGTATTTTGGCTTCGTTGTAGCTGACAATTGTGTCTATCACAAGTTCAGTGATAAACCCTCTGATCCCACCAATCTTCAACTTCTTTCTTTGTATGGTTCCAGTGCTCCAACATCAGACATCCTTTAGGCAGATCCCCGTCCCAACAACGAAACCAATTGTTGGCTTACTGGGCCCTGACCTAGGTTCAGAAGAGTTTTTAGCCAAAAAAATCCCGTACTACCAACCCTTTTGGCAATAATCTGCAGAGCGCAAACTAAAGTCTCACCCAAGGCAGTATGGGAGGGTGCTGGAACTAGGTTTCCGACCCTGGGGATGTCTTGATGAGGTTTGGATGGCTTGCAACCCAATCTACACACTTCTGCTATTTCACGCAGTAGTCTAGCCTTCGCGAAGATTTGCGAAGGGGCGTTTCTTAGATCCTTAGTCTTAATGCAGTTATTATAGATCTGATTTATTCTTTACGGTCTTTAATTGAGCATTTAACAGTTAAACCCAATGCACACAATCATATACTTCATAAAACCATAAAATAAGCACAAACACTCAGATATGTAATCAGATACATAGTAGTTCAGGAACACTTATCTTTATTAATCTTCCGCTTAGTACAATACAATTCCACCCTGTGCACAGAGATGCAGAGCCTACTCTAACCTCTACCCACGACTCGGACTTACCGACTCAGATCACCCTTGCTTCACAAACCCATACGCTTTAGATCTCCATTAAAACTATCATCCAAAAATTATCTTCTAAACCTAGAGCCTTTCTCTATTTATGCATTCCCATGGTCCGCCGACCATGGGAAAGCCGACAAATTCTAGATTAATCTATAACATTTTAGGGAGGACTACCCTTGGACTTTACCCCATTACAATTCGCGCTCTGCGCACTCTACGGAACCTTTACCATACTTTTACCCAAAACTTCGGGCTTTGAGCCCCAAAACTGTTACGTGGGGGGTCCGCTACCCAACACTGATTCTCAGGGCCAATGGTAAAGAGAATAATTCTCAGGGCAAAGGTCTCTACATGTTTAATTGGAATTTGGGTTCCAATCTTCTTGATGTTTCCTGGGTAATAGATGCATACGTAATCCTCCACACTGAGGCTCCCTCTTGTTCTTCCTATTGAGTTTACCCTCTCTCCTCTTCAGGAAAGACAAGTGATGAAATAGATATCCTTTATTTCTATCCTCAGAGGCATCTAGTCAATAATAAAAGCATCTTCTTCTGGATCTCAGTAATGGATCAGCATCTCAAGCAATCTATTATTTGCCTTCATAGTTGGCATTTTGAAAATTTTCAATAATCTGCATCCTCGTAAGGCATCTAATGCAATTGCATATTCCATCACTTCATTATTAATCACACTATGTTCCCTTTCTCACCACGTAATCGAAAATCTGCAAAACAATTGTTTTGAATCATTAAAAATTGTGTTTCAAATTTTAAAATCATGCACACGCGGTTTAGTATTTACACAGTCACATGTAGGGCTTGTCTATACGTGGGGCTGCCATGTCCAACCCACATGTACCCAGAGCATAATTTTTAAACTAATTTCCCATGGTGAATTTTTCGACAAAAACATTTAAAAAGTAGTAAAACTTATCAAAAAAATCAGTTAGAAGGTTACCTAGAGGGTTGAAGACTGAATGAACAAATGAATTTGATGGATTGAGCTTTCTTGGGTTTTTGCTCCAAAGTTCCTTCACTCAGTTGTTCATAACACAAATGAAGAATTGTAAGTCAAAAAGGTTTGTATATAGGTTGACATTAAAAAAAAAAAAATCACTTTTTCTAAAGTTCATTTTTTCTTTTCAAAACTTTATGAGATTTATGACCTTCTTGTCTTGGAGTGTTGGGATGGGTCATTTTCAGGATACTTTGGAGATTTTGAGAGACTGCTTCGATTCCATGACCGCAGAACCGTCATGGCAGGTATCGTTTTTCACTGGCATATAGGTTATGACATATCATTTTCCATTGCAATTTTGCATACTAGCCTCCATACTATGATATCTTAGCCATATGGTCGATCCCGTCATGTCTTGGTTCTTAAACCACTTTCACTCGCCGACTTATAAAATCATGACATGATGGTAGAGCCAACCCTTACATGGGCATCTTATTTAGATCCTCACTATCATATGTTTCCCATGCTGCTATACTATGTAGGCTCAGGAGTCCTCTTTAGTCCTGCCATGACTTGTGCATTAAAACTTTATTCTCTTACTTCTTCGCTTATTTTCTGGCTTTATACCCTAGAGGCTCCTTTGTGTTGAGTTGTACTGTTGCATTGCATGTTGACCATTTGTACATTTTGGCCTTAAGCTGACTTCACTTGGACTCATTTTTAAGCCACCTTTTGACCATGTCTTTTTACAAAATCAACCTTGCAATCACTTAGCCTCTGCAACTTGACACTTTTTACCCATGGAAAGAACATTCCTTTGAGTGTCATTGACTAGTTTCGTCACCGTGCATTGAGCATAGGAATGTTCCCCTCCCAGGACTAGTGCGTATGAAAAAGACAACCAAAAAAAAAATCCAAAAGGAGCGGGAATTGGAAATTACTTCCATGATTGATGGCAGCTAGAGTCAGTTGTGTCGCCCTTGAACAAAGCACTTAAAATTAAGTCTTTCCTCCATCGGGATGGGCTTTAGTTTGACTTAGGAGATCCTTAATCTTGTTATTGAGTCAGTACTCCTTTGGTTGGTTATCTCTTTCAATCATATAAAGAGTTTATTTGTGCATCTTGCATGACAAACTTATACAAAGTTATCATATGCTTCCATATTGTCACATTTGAGTCGCACTTTTGTTCAAGGGAAGTAAACTTGAGTCGGCCTTTCTATGGTGTCTCTTGACTTATTTTCAGTCAGCCATCCCTAGTTGTCAAATTCATGTTCATTATCACATCAAGTATTTGGTCCTTTGCTCATGCTGGTTTGAGGAGGTCTCCATTGACTTCTTGTTGGTGGGTCTTTCTCTTATCGACTATGACAAATTACGCTAAGAGTAGACCTAGATACACAACCTGGCCCTATTTTCATTATTGATAGGTCGCCTTGTGCTCAGCATTGATCAGTGTCATGGGTCTTTGACTAAGTGGTTTCCCTTGTGTTCAACGTCAGCTTTCATGATCTTACATTGGGATTCGTGCAGTACCTTGGTTTCCATTTGACCCTATTGGTGGATTCCTCATCTCTGTATCAGCTTTCATTATTGGTTGGTTCAAAGGGTTTTTATTCTGTGCTAGCCCCATCTTGTGTATGCCGGAAACGTACTTCAATTTGGTTACTACATCTTGCTTCGTTCGATGCCTTCCACATTATTGGCCTCTGGGTTACACTCACGCCGAATTGATGAAGGATGCCTTAATTCCTTCCCTCCAACATATCTTTTCCCATTGACTTCAACTCATTGCTCTAGGAACAAGATCTAGAGTCCATTTGGTAGTACCATAGGGTTTACAGTCATTAGTGGTAGACTCCTTCGTTATTAATAGTAGGAAAACATCATTGTCTCCTAATTGATAAATTCTTCTAAGTGTTTGACTTCAGGTCATTTATTCACACTTGTTAGATTGTACTATGTACCTTGGTTCTCATCATCATTATTGGTGAGTAGTGTTTGTTAACGGTATACATCAATGACCGTTAATCAAACGATTTCTCACATGGTCGGCTTCAGATCATTTATTCCCATTGTGTAGAAATGCACCACAATGGTCGATGAAGACCTCGACTTTGCATCAGCATTTGTTGGTTCACTTGCCAGTCCCTCCTATTTTTGCTAGTGACACCATCTACCTTATATGTTGCAGTTCATCACAGCGACATCCTACATGTTGGCACCCGAGTTGTGTGCAATACCATTTGTTCCACTATTTGACTTGGTTCTTTTTGGATCAACTCTATGACTTCAGTGATCAGATTTCTATTTCAGCATCATTGATCAGTTATTTATATGTGATATTGTGACATGTACTTCTATGGATATGATTGAATGATCCACTATGTATTTCTAGTCCT
This sequence comes from Pinus taeda, assembly GCA_000404065.3. Lineage (NCBI taxonomy): Eukaryota > Viridiplantae > Streptophyta > Pinopsida > Pinales > Pinaceae > Pinus > Pinus taeda. Next base: position 51,843 of record APFE031519461.1, on the reverse strand, counting down.
TTTATACTTGCATACATATTGGATCTGCTTTTGTATTTGATATGCGGACATGCTTTATTATCTTTGAGCATGGGTATGCCCGCATCAGACAACAGCTTTCATTCTTATCTCTTCCACTAGATTGGCAAGCTGAAATCTGGTGAACTCCTCTCAGGTCTTGGCATGATTCCTTCTATACACTTAATACATTTTTCTCGTCATGTACCCCTTCTAACCTCATTTATTAGGTGGCATTTGTTATAGCACCATTTACAACCCTTGGTAGATTTGATGCTCTGTGATATCGCCTAGGGCAACCCTTCCCTTCCAAACTTAGTACAAATTCTAAAAAACTGTGTTTTAAATCCCATACGTTATTTTTCCCTGTATAAAAAGCGTGTACAAACAGGACAATCTATACCCAACCCGCGTATATGTGTTAAAACATTAAAAAAAATATAATCTCCTTAAATTCGGGCAGAGTTTATGGGTTTTACCTATTACTCACCTACTATGGCTTGTGGCCCAACTGTTTCCCAACTGAAAAAACTAATTTGGAGAAGTATAAATAAACCTCCATTGGAAGGCCTAAAGGAATAGAAAAGATTAGATATTGATATTATAGTTGATTACATCCCTGGTCAAGTCTAAAGAAATCATTGTGCCTTCTGCACTTCCAAGTCATAAGAAACCTCTATTTTCATCTTAAGATGTCCATCATCCCTTCATGACATCCTTGTGCATACTTATGGAGGAGGATTGTTGAGGCCTGGGCAGGAGGGAACTAGAGGATGGTTTCGCTTGGAGCCAACGGACGACTCAAGTTGTAGTTCTTTCATATTTTCTTTAGCTTACACTAATAAAGAGGCGATCTCTTGTTCCAACATAGTTACCGATCAAACAGGAACTATTACCTCAAAATGGGTACTCAAGCCCAAAAATCCCAAAAAAAAGTGAAAAAACAACCTAAAAATAAAAAGTGTTGATTCTACATCACTTTTTTTTTCTGAGTAAATTTTCAATATTTTTTAAAAATAACAGTAAAAACCAATAAAAGTCATTTTGTTTGGTGCAAAAAACACCTTGAAATCAAAATGTGTTGATGCTGGAATAACGTCTTTTTTTCAGGGTACATTTTCAATGTTTTTTAATAATGATACTAAAAATAAAATATCATGACTCTGAAAAACTTTAAATTTCCAACGATTTTCAAGCATGACATTAACGATAAAATATCAAGTCTTTGAAAAGCCTTAAAATTCCAATGATTTTTAAGGATGACATTAAATTTGAAATATCACTTCTTTGAAAAACCTTAAAATTTCAAGCATGGTGCTAAGAAAAAATATTTATAACTCTTTTCAATTATAACATTAAAGATAAAATATCACGACTTAGAAAAATATTAAAATCTTAACAATTTTTCAACCATGGAATTAAAAACAAAGATTATGACTACAAAGCAATCTTAAATTTTCAAAATATTTCAAGCATGACATTATAGAAAAAACTTATGACTAAAAAAACTTTAAAAATGAACACTTGAATGAAAGAGTTATTATACCAAGGGTAACTTTTTTAAATGTTAAATGTATAGCAATTTTAAAATCTTAGCCTAAGACAACTTGATACATTGCGAAAAGAAATTAAAAATCAACTATCAAATTGATAAGGAGTGTAGGTGAGCTCAACTTATTGTAATGAAAACTTAAAAACCAGCCATGAAATTAACACATTGTGCACAGACTTCATTCATTATAATGAAAAAATTAAAATCAACTATCAAATTGCACATAATGGAATCGGGTTGCTAGACAATCATCGATATATATATATATATATATATATATTATATATATATTATATATATAATATATATATATGAAATACAATAATTCACAATACTGAATAAAAAAAATAACAAAAAACACCACACCCACACCACACAAAAATGCAAAACTAGAAAAACAAAAAATTCAAACTATTGAAAAAAAAAAAATTAATAATAATAATAAAGTAGTAAATATAATCTATACTATATATGACAAAAAAAAAAAATCAAATATAAAAAAATATAACACCAGCATTACAAACCCTCACAAAAAAAAATCAATATAAAATATTATAGTAATGATATAAAAACACTATAAAAATGCTATATAAAATTAACCATACCACATAAAATTAAAAAAAAACAAAACAAAACAAAGGTAAAATGAAATAAAAAACCAAATAAAAAATAATTAAAAAATAATATAATATAACAAGTCAAATCAAAACATGACAACAAAAATATCTATAGTTGATGACAAAAAAAAAAATTTACAAAACAATACAATACAATATTAAATAAAATAAAAAAAAGGGTTCCCCGGCCACCCTCGAGGCCCTAACTATAGGCGGTGTGTAAGGGGACGGTCCATGCACAAAAAAATAAATTAAATTTCCTAACAATATCAAAAAAAAAAACAAAAAAAAAAAAAAAAAAAAACCATAAAAAATATTTTTAAAAAAATCATAGTTAAGTTGTAAAAAAGAACCCTGGTTGCAGGTGACGCTCGGACATTGATTGTCCACCATGCAGATTAATGAACCCAGGTACTGCCACCTGCAGAGCAGCGTGGTGTCCCAAATCCATATCTCTCACATAAGGAATGTTTTAATGAAGGCAGGACAGTGCAGGCCGGCTGCATTAATGAAGGACGCGGTCCAACGCAGCCTGTTAGTGGTTATAAACATGGCGATATCATGTGCTCAATCCACCTCCGGCGTTCAGTTCTCTGGTTCTAGGTTCTAGTTTCAGTTATGGTGTGATGATAAGCAAGAGCCTGTCTTCACAGGCAAGTTTCAGGCTCACTCGGGTTCGTTCTGGCAGCATTTCGAGTGCACAAGTGCTCTCCACAGGGGGATTAGCTCGGTGACTCGGGGTAAGCTGTCTGAGACCTTTGATTTTTGTATTGACTGTGCAATCTCTCCGTCTCGTGTCTTCACTGTCTGTGCCCACTGGTCTCTGGTTCAATTGGGTCACTCCCATGTTTCTAGTCTTAGTTTCTTTGATTTTACGGTGTCTTTTCCCTTGTTTGGTAAAATGAAGCACCATGGCAAAAGGATCCGCTCTGGGGATCACCAAGGCAGTGGCAAGTGGCCTTCTGTCAGCCATTTGGCAGACCCAGCTCACTCGCCCATTCACCTCTCCTCCTCTCCTGAGGATTCGCCTCCCCCGAGTCCTACTCGCAAGCCTGTTCTTAACAGCGCCTTCCAAACGACGCATTTCAAGTTTCAGAGTAATTTCAACCGGCCTTTGATTTCCGCTCACATTACCATTCTCATGTCGGAGGAAGAAAACCAAATCACACCTCTGTCCTGCATTGTGCCCAACCCATCTCACAGCAGTGAGCGCTCCATGGATGAGGAAGTACAGGGAATTAAGCAGGAGGTTGAGCCTGGCCAGAAGGATATTCAGCCCCTAAGTATCCCTCCTCTGGATGATAGTGGCCCAATTGAGGCAGAAAGAGACACAAGCACCACCAATCTCGATAAGGCGACGGATGGCAAGGGGCATATCAGTATGGGCAGTGCGTGTCGAGATGTTGAGAAGACTCATGGGGAGGATGCGGAAGATGATTCACATGTGTGACAGCATGCCTCTTTTTGTTCCTTGGTTGGTGCTCAGATGGCTATCTCCAGGCTTTTTGTGCTCGGTCCGGCTCGGCCGCGTCAATCTCAGGTTTTGGCTTCCCTCTGAGGAAGTGTCTGACCTCTTCCAGGATATCTGCTCTCAGCTTTGCTTATTTGTTTCTCTCTCTTTCTATCAACCTATGTCTGAATGTAATGCCAGTTTTGTTGGCTGTATGTTAATGTTTTCCCCAGTTTCTTACAGTTATGGGGCAGTGCTGCAACGTTGATGGCTCTCGGGCTCTGTCCCCTGTAGCCTCAATTCCATGTAAAAATATTTTGAATTTCAATTAATAGAATTTAGTTGTTGCCAAGAAAAA
>APFE031519461.1:32482-47849 GCA_000404065.3 Pinus taeda | reverse complement strand
ATTATTTTTATTTTTGTCATGTTTTATGTTTTATTTTTACATTTTTATAGGTTTTTTGTTTTTGTTTTTTATATATTTTTTGTATTTGTTTTTTTTTCTTATTTTTTTATTTATTTTTATTTTTATGTTTTATTTCTAACATGAAAATCGCCAACATTTAAAAAAATTATCCACACTTAATTCATTAGAAAAATTAAAGTGTAAAAACTAAGCCCTTTAAACAAAAAGGGTTAATGCTCATCAGCGCTTTTCAAAATCAAGATGACAATCACTAACAACAACAAAAAAATGTTCACACTTGATACATAAAAATAAAAATAAAATTAAAAGTGTCAAAAATAAGCCCTCTAAAAAAATGTGTTGATGTTGCAACACTTTGCAAAATCAGCATGAAAATCACTAACATTTAAAAAAATTGTTCATAATTGGTACATAAAAAAAAAAAAAAAAAAAAAAAAAAAAAAAAAAGTGGCAAAAAATATGCTCCGAAAAAAAAGGTGTATTCTGAATCACCATTTTTCAAAATCGAGTGATTTTTTGCTACCTCAAAAAAATGGGTACTAGGTCATTTTCTCGTTTGATCGATGACTATGTTTTTTTGATGTTTATGGCCCTTATGCATTAATCTATGTTATGATTTGCTTATAAAATCTTATGTTAATGCTTATTTGCTTACATGCTTATATGACCTAACACTTATATCATGAACATGTTTTCTATTACTGTTGTTGTATATGCTTTGATTGAATGAGTTGCGGGTTCTAAGACATTGGAAGAAGCAAAGGGTTTGAACCCTCTAGGAATGACCTCAAACATAGAACCTCTAGGTAATACCTCTTCTTCCTACTTCAGTAGTTTAAGTATTAGGACTGCCTGTTTGCATGTCCCTTTATGTTGTATGCCCCCCCCTATGTTGGGGTTCTCAACCCAAGACCCTAGGGTGATTATACCCATAACAATCATCAATGTCTATATGTTGATCCATTTTAAAGAAAAACAGGATTGTTAGGCCTTTCTCCAAGGCCTGTGTGAAACTAACTATGGTTCCTTCACAATATGTGGAGGTGATTTCAACACTACATTACATCGTTGGGAGGAAAAAGGGGGTTCGACTGTTAGAGACCCCTTCCAAGAATAGATGGAGGACTTTATCAATCAATTACAATTAATGGATATCAAACCATCTTGCCTCTGGTATACTTGGAACAACAAAAGGGCTAGTGCTAGACACAATGCGGCAAGAATGGATCGTTTTCTTATCTTAGACACCTTCTTGGGATGCAATCTCAACCTCCATTCATTTATCCTTCCCCAGAATGGTTCAGACCATCACCCTATCAAGATGGATTTATCTCCTCCTCTCAATTACAGTCCCATTCCTTTTAGATTTTGTCTATTATAGATTCAGCGACCTGACTTTCACAAATTGGTATCTTTGTAATAGCACCTTAGAGTTGAAGGACGTTTTATCCAAATATGGGGAAAAAGCAAGAGACTTAAAACAAGTATTAAATCTTGGGTAGTAAATAGGCAAATTGTTAGGCAGGACTACATTCAAAATATGGAGAAGACGATTTCCCAAATTTGTTCCTCCATGGAAGTTGAACATATAAGAGAAGAAATTTTGAATCAATATAAAATAGCATTTGAAAAATACCATTCTTTGTTAAAACAAGAAGAAGAGTACTGGAGACTAAAATCCCAAAGCGTGTGGCTTCAGGATGGTGACAAAAATATCAAGTTTTTTCATAAGTAAGCCAACAACTAGGAAAGGAAGAATAATATTCAGGAAATCACGGTGAATGGAATGAAGGTGGATGACTTCTAACAAATTAAGGAGTATGCAACATACTTCAGCAATCTTTACAATCAAAATGATCCCCCATTAGATGAGGCTGAGAATTATATGCTTAATCAGATCTCACAATTTATAACTAAAGACATGAACTGCCAACTTACTATCCCTCCTTCTGAAAACGAAATCAATAAGGTGGTCTTTTCCTTCCATGCAAACAAAGAATTGGGCCCAGATGGGTTCTCCGCTCATTTTTATCAAAAAACATGGGAAATTATTAAGAGATGCCTATATAGAATGGTTGATACTCTTTGAAGCAACTCTACATAATGGGTGGCATTAATTAATCATTCCTAGCCTTGATCCTCATGGAAATCAAAACCTATTATTTCAATAGGTTCAGACATATTTCCTTATGCAATGTCTCCTACAAAATAGCTTCCAAATTGTTAGCAGAAAGACTCAACAAGCTCCTCCCTACAGCTATATCAGACAATCAAGGGGGATTTGTGTTAGGGAGACAAATAATTGGTAATATCATTTTATTTCAGGAAGCAATAAATTCTATTCGAACAAGAGGGGATAAGGTAATGATTATCAAGCTTGATATGGCTAACACCTTCAACAGAGTAAGGCATAGTTTCCTCTATAAAGTAATGGATAAAATGGGATTTGATAAAAAATACATTAGTGGATCAACCTTTGTATCGAATATCTATGGATATCCCCTCTGGTGAATGGAAGAGTATCCATATTCTTCAAAGCTTTTGAAGACTCTGACAAGGGTGTATGTGATCCCCCTTCTTATACATCCTTGTTGCAGGTACCATGAGTCTACACTTAGAGTTTGAACACAAAAATGGTTGTCTACTAGGTATTTGATATACACACGAAATTAAAAGTTCCAACCATTACTAGTTTGTGGATGATACCATTCTTCTTAGAGAATCCTTCATGGCTATTTCTAGGAGATTCAAACAGGTACTGGAAAATTTTATTAAAGCCTCAGGAAGCTTAGAAAACTCTACAAAGTGCCAAATCTTACATGGAATATATCAACTACCCATCAAAATTAGATTGTTGAGATCTTTGGATTTAGCATAGTGGAATGTTGGAAAGAGCTCAAGTCCCTAAGCATCTTGATCTGCCTCAAATATCACTCTCCCCATGCTTAGAGAAATGTCTTACCAAAAGTGAAATGAAAGATTGAAAATTGGGGAGGAAGGTGGCTAAACTTAGCGAGGCATATCATCCTCATAAAGGTTTTCCTTTCGGAAATCCCCATGTATCAGTTCTCAGCCCTTTTAACCCCCAAGTATATCCTCCAATGTTTAGGGAAATATATCAAGAAGTTTCTCTGGGAGGGGGGTAAATATTCTACTAAGAAATTCTAGTTGATCAATTAGACCACAGTAAGAGCCTGGAAATTGCATGGAGGATTGGGTATCTGGGACCCCGCTCTAACGAATCAAGAAACTGGATCCAAATTGGCATGGAATATTAAATCTAACCTAGACACTTGGTGGGCTCAAGTTCTTATTGCAAATACTATTAATAGGGTAATGGAAGATGGATCAATCCAATCCAATCCAGGTGACAAGGGTACCCCATCTGGAAGCTTATCTCATCTACAACTAATCTGATTAACAAAAATCCTAGTTGGACATCGGGAAATGGATCGAGAATCCATTTTTTGGCAAACCCCATAATGAACTACCCTCCTCTCCAATATTTAGAAACTATGTGTCCCCTCCATATCCTTTTAAGTAGGCAAGGGATTAGCACATTGGCTCAAATGTCTCGATGGAATGGCTTAGGAAAATGAAAAGGTAGGAAGCTTGATGATACCCCCACTAATATCTTGCCTCTTGCGGAGAACCTAAAAGAAATATTGATGGGTTGTGTCCCTTGTAGCCAACAAGGAGAGGATCTTTTGGGATCGAAACCTCATGTTTACATGATAAAGGCTAAATATGAAGAAGTTATATTCTCTATGCAAGTTACCCCAAATCCTCTCTTTGCAAAAAAAATTGGCATAATAACGTTATTCCCAAAGTCAATATCTTTTATTGAATTCTCTTTCATAAGAAAATCTTATCTTTGAAAAAACCCAGCATCCAAGGTCCTTCGTGTTTCCCTCTATGTGCACAAAATGAATAATGTTCTCCCATCTCTTCCTTTCATGTCTCTACACTAAAAAAGTCTGGTATATAGCTCTTGTTCCTCTGTTTTTCAGTCTAAAATGGCCTCCTAATCTCCCTGCCTTTATTTCTTCCTATCACAAACATTATATGGGTACATGCTATGGGAATTCCAACTTCAAGTGGCTCTGGCTATCAGTTCCTAAATAAATTTACTAGAAGAGTTTGTTGTCTCGCAATAGTTCCATCTTCAAAAATATCAATATTCATTCCAAGAAAACAGTCGTGAAAGCCCTTTATTTCTGTGTTGAATTGAACTGAGAAAAGATAAAAGACTAAGACCCCCACCTAGATCAATATGATAAACAATGGACGGACTCATTTTCATACCCTTTGGAATACCTCCCTTCTTCATATATTATCCATCAATGAAGGAGAGGGTTTGGAAGCTCCATCTCTCAAATGGTGAGCTAGAAAATAGGGAAAAGGTGTAGAATTATTGAATCCCTTTTTTGATGGTGCTTCAAAAAATAATATAGGGGTGGCAGGAGGGGGATGGATTATCCTTAATCCCTATGGAAAACAAGTTTTTAAGTACTCTTGGGGCCTAAGAAAGAAGACCAACAATTAGGCTAAAATGTATGGCCTCTTACTCTGGCCAAATTTAGCAAAAGAAATGGAAATTACTCAGATTGTGATAATGGGAGATTCTATCCTCACCATCCAATATATCTATAGAGGCATTTTCCTAAGGCAATCAACTTAAGCTTCTTCACATAATTTGGGGTGTCCTTGACCACTTTTCCTAAGGCAATCAACTTAAGCTTCTTCACATAATTTGGGGTGTCCTTGACCACTTTCACACTAAAACCTTTAACCATATCCTTAGAGTTCAAAACAAATAAGAAAATAAACAAGAAAATCTAACTTGTCTCTTAAAATTGGGCCAGACCGACATCAATGACTTGTTTGGATGGAAAAACATCCCATGATCAATTTTTTTCATTAGCTCATATAAATTTGCACAAAGTTGATAGGCAAGCCCTTATGGAAAATCAAGTAAATAATATTAATTATCCCCCATAGCCCCTCCTTCCCTCGCATGGGCAAAAAAAAGAAATTTTATGATTCATATATTGGGCACTTCATACGGGGTAAGGTGGTTGATGTTGTGTATGCAAGCCATGCAGAGGTTAGCCTCCCAATGTGCTCGCAAGCACCAAGAGAGGCAGTCAAATGGGACTAAATTCGATATCTTGATTTCACACCTCGAAATTTGATGGCTTCAAGGGGGAAGTCTATTATGGAATTTAATGGGGAAAATATTTATGCTATGTGTGAGTTCGTCAGCCCTGGGATTAAATTCATGGATAGCAGTCGAATTTATTGTATTCATCTTTCATGGTGGTTATGCCTACAATGGTGTTGGATAAACACCTCTCTGAGCAGGGAGTCTATTCTCACAATTGATGGTACCAATTGTCACGAAGGGGGGATAATTTGGATTGATTGTATGGTTGATTGCATTGTGGATGGTGATTTGATCAATTTGTGGGTGGCGTGAGTCCCTCTGCTGATCTGTGAAGCCATAATTCATCTTATACCTATTCACGATAGCGCAATTACTTTCTTGGGCTCGTTATGGAGATCCTTGTTGTTCTAGGGAAATAATATTTTCACTAGTCTTGTTTGCAAGAGAAATGTTATCTTTTCTGGTGAGATTTGGTCCTCTCAGCAGATTTGGGAAGGCAAAATTTACCTTCGTTCAAGAACAGATAGTGCAATTAACATCGGGTTTTGTTTCCTCAAGAGTTTCCACAAGCATCCCAACTCACCTCAATCTCACAAGTTTCTTCCAGATTTTTTGGAGGTAATTTCCTTTACCACCTATAGTTTCCTTCAATTATGTTTACAGAATAACTCTCAATATTTATGGAATAATTTCCCCTTACCATTTGGGCATTCTCTTCTTTGTCTATGGTATTACCAGTGGCTTGTTACCTATGGCTCTTCCCCTGGTCTTTTTTGTTTATGGTATTGCCAGTGGCCTATGCCTTATGGCTCTTCCCCTGATCTTTTATGTGTTATTAAGTCACCTCCAATTTTCCTCACCTAACACTTCCTCTAACACTAGTGATTTCACATTTTCTTGGTGTCTTTGCATTGGCCCTTTGACTCATATGCTCCTTGTCTTCACTAAAAATTGGCTCCCTCTCCATGGTAAATGTCCAATGGAGTTCCAAAAAGCTCCCCCAATAGTTGTAGGTGGAATTAGAGCTAGAAAGAAGCGTCCCCAACATTTTGAAGAGCTGCACCCTGAGAATATGGATTTAAATTGGAAAATTCATCAGCAGATGAATACAATCATTTTTCTGGTGGACAAACTTCAGCAACTCAAAACCAAAGTTAATCACTAAGATGAAAAAATTGATGCCTTGCGCAGGCAACTAAATGATCTGGAAATTCACATGGAGCCAAGTAAAAACCCAAGCTCCACAAGAAATGCACCTAGTCGTGCTCCTAAGAATTTGCAAATCAATCTTAACATACCTTTAACAAAAGATCCCCTCTCTTTTGATTATGAATTCCTATTGTAAGTTTCTCTTTTTGTTGGGCTAGTTTTTTAAAATGTGTGGTTATCTATCATTTGTTGTAGTAGATTTTCATTTTGAAATTTTTGAACCAATTACCAGTCCTGCTCTAAAAGACCAGAAGCATGGAAAAACAATGTAATCATCTACCGTGTATTTTGTTGTGTCAGTTGCATACTTAATGGAAATTCTACTTATTTGTGTTTTAAAAAAAAAATGTATTCTTTTATTGCAAATTTGAATTTTGAAAATAGAAAAAACTAAAAAATGCAAACAAAAAGTCAAAATTAAAAGGCAATATTTGCAAACAAAAATAATAATAATAATAACGACTATTAAAAAAGCTAAAAATTATTTCAAAAAAAATAATTACTATTAGAAAAAACTAAAAATTACTTAATTGGTTTTTTCTACTTAAAACTTCTAAACTTGTAAAGTTTTTTTAACCCCACATATACATACATACATCCACACACACACACACATATATATATATATATAAAAGTTGCACAAAGTTAATAACTAACATATATATGATGGTATGGATGTATTCTATTATGATGGTATATATATCGAATTTATAATTGATGATTTCTTAAGTGAACTTCTCTTATAAACATTTAAATCTCTTTTTACTTTTGAAATAAATTATTCAATTTTTCTTTGCAAATTTTATAAGTAAATAATGTTTTTCTTATTTTAATTATCTTCTAACAAAGAACACACTTTATTTGTGTATATAAAATTTTAACTATTCATTCTATATTTTCTAATTTCTTTAGCTAGGGAACTCATTTTCCATGCAACGCTTGTTCTATGAAGAAAGTTTTTAATGTTGAAATTTGATTCTAATTTTTTATTTAATTTATGGAATTTATGGTATAAATTTTTAAAAATTTTATATTTTTACAAATTTATAATTTTTTATTTAATTTCTTCTTATTTTCTTAATATTTTATAAATAAATTAAAAAATTGATGATAAATCTAAAGATGTATTGGAATTGTATATTTGAACTATATAATCTATACAATCTAATTCTCTAAAAAAATTATAGAACGTTGAATTCATATATACATTTAAAAATACAATTTAAACAATAAAAATTTACTCTCCCAAAAAATCTAATATAACACATTAATATATTAAACATCAAGCCACAAAATGCCATCTCGCAATATGAAAAATAATTCAAGTTACATACACTATCATGCTATTGTACAAATTCAAGTTAAATACATAAAAGGGGCAAATGAGGGGAATTTTGTTACTTAATTAATAAAGTTTATCGATTGGATAATTTAATCCATGATAATTTTGATGGTACTATTTTTTATTAAAAAAATCAAATTAAATAAAAAACATAATATTTACATTTAATGCAAAATTTTAATGCCAATAATAATATAATTAATTATACAAAAATCTGTATTTTATAAAATATTTCTTAATATCAATAGTTAAATAATTATATCACTCAAAATTTAGGGTAAAAGTAAGTAATAAATAGAGTTATAAAAATTATTGATCTTTAGTTTCAAATAAAATTGTTACTAAATTTTAAAATACTTAGATCACAAAAACTTCATTTTTATATTCACAAAATAAAGAACAAAAAAATTATATAACTAAGATGGATTATGGGCTTAATTTCTTATCACTATTGGTTTTGTAATTGAAGGGGTTTTTTCATCTTTACCATTGTTGTCTAAATTTCCTTTGTCTTCAATAAGGTCTTTGTTGTTCATGCCTTTCCTAATTTGTGTAGATTTGGGTGTTATAATTGCTTTTGTATCTCGTCTTCTTCAACTTAATATGTCCAACTTGCCTTAAAGAGGTTCTACATTGTGAGATTCCACTGAACCTTCTTGTACTGGTTCTTACTAAGATGAAGGGCTTTGATTTGAGAAATATCCCTTGACTTCTCGATCTCCACTAAGGTACCCCTAATTTTTTTTAATCTGACTTTGTTTCTTGTATAAGAGGGCCTAGCCCAGGTGGATCTTCCTTGGAAATCGTTGATGTTCTTCGTTGGCTCCAACCCACCAAGTCAGCTTTTGTTGTCGCTTCATAATTTTCCTTGGCCCTTTTGGGAAATTTGCTGCTAGGTGCCCCATTTCAAAGCTTGATCTACGACGAAAATAAACATGTTTGTAATCTAGTTTTTGGATCCAAACATAGTTCTATTGAAAACACGAAAATCGTTGCCTTAACATGGGGGAAAACCACTTGGTCCAGACCTTAAAGCAACTCCTTTTCCGTTTGGAATAGTGGCTCTGACTGGGGATAATGGGACCAGTTTCCCAATCTATTTAATGCTTGTGCTAAATGGGGTGATGTGTGATGTGTTTGGAATAATGCTTTAAGCTAATAGTAATCTAGTCTAAACTAATCAATCACAAATGCATTTAACTTCTAATTTATAAAAACCTATCTAATTATAGTATACCCGAGATAAACTTGATGTATGCAATCTACAATCATTTCTAAAAGCAATTGGTAATAAAGATCATTCAATTACGATTAGAAGTGAATCTGTTTTAACAATAATCGTTTTGTATAAAAAGTTAGCCGAAACGATTGTGAGAAATATATCGCATAAAGAGTTATTCATATATTCAGCATAAAATAAAGATCATCATCATACAGAAATGCAATAATGATAATCAAAATTCAAACTTTCATACATAAATAATTCGAAAGGAAAAGATTGCTTAATACATAAGTAAAAAAGATTACGAGATAAAAGTGCCATTTATAATACGTCTTACTCATGTGTTTCAGCAATATTGGTCTATCTTCAATCCATTCAACATCATCTAAGAGTACAAAAGTGAAATTTCAGTAGAAGATGCTAAGTCATATAAAAATAAATCTTCTTCCATATATTTCACCAAAACTTCCTCAAAGGGACAGAAGTGCATGTTTTGAAGAGAGTTTCAGATAAAATTCTGGACCCCTCTGTAAATGCATGAGAGGGGTTTAAATACTAAAACTATAAGGCTAAAAATATATTATTACAAAAATAGTTGAGGAGGTTTAAATGACCTGCCTCAATTTATGCAAAAATAAAATCAAAATTAAAGTAAACAGGATGACTAACTATGTTGCATTTGATCTTTTAGATCGCAAATATCCACCATAGGCTTTAGCTATGTAGGTTAGCTGACTTCAGCTTTCAACTGTCCATCAAATACAACATCAGTCAATGTTGGCGCCATTTTTTCAGCAGAGGTGGTTAGGCATCGCAGGGTCATCCATTGGTTGTGAGGCTTGACCAAATGTTGCCAATATACCTCCCAATCTAGCCTGGTCATTTGCCTTATCACTTCTGCTTTGTCTTCCACTACCTGTTTCCATTGTTGTTCGAGCTTTTTTGCATCTAAAAGGAGCCTTGGAATGGATTCTGCTACTAGATTGGCACCATGCAACTTCCCATTTATATTTTCTATGATAACATTTGTTGCTGTCATCGTGTCCGTTGTTGCCTTTTCTGCTTCTTTTAGCCAAGAATCCCAGCTTGCAAACAAAATTTCCTTATGTGATTCTTCTAGCTTGGGCAGGTCGGCTTTTCTTCCCTCCCCTGTATTTTTCCAGGTGATGTGATCAGATACCTTTTTAAGGATATCATCATATTCAAGTCGCATTTCTACGACTTGACTTGCCAATTTATCACTTGTTTCGCAATAATATTTCCAGTGTGGAATCTTCTAGCACAGTAATTCTTTTTGATGTGTCAACTGGGAATTAAGTCCGAGTGCTTCAGTGATAAACTGATCAATTTTTGGATCGTCAATATGAATATCAGTTATCACCTACACCTATGATTCCTTCTCAGCTAAATTGATATGATGTTCTATTTGCATTTTCTCAAATTCCTATTGAAGCTTGGTCAGTTGTATCTCTGCCTGCTAGTCAAATTTGACTTGTTGCAACTATTGCTCGAGCGACGTTATTTTATTTTCCTTTTATCTAAGCAATGTTTGGACTTCTGTTTCTTTTTCTATGGTTGCTATAGCATAGGTGCCTTCAAATTGCGAGAGTCTGATTAAGTTGGCAAATGGATCAACAGGCGAGTCCTTCCATAAAACATCCATTAGTTTGTTTTCGGGGTTAGAAACAGCTATAGAGTCCAATTTTCTTTTATTTCTTTGCCTTTTCACCACGGCCTTATACTGTGGGCTATAGAATACATCTAGAGGGGGTATTTCTTCAATCTTTAGAATTATCTCGGAGGTGAGGGTAATAGGGGTATGCTCTACTTCTAGTTCATTTGTAGTTTCTTCCACTGTAATTTCCAGCATTGGCTTGTGTTGTAGCGTTTGTAGCTCTGGCACACATTCCTCTATATGGATACTTTTATTAAAATTATCCCACTCCTCCTCTAAGTCAATTACCGTGGGTTTTATTGGTTTCACGGAGGTAGTTGGGATTTCAACCTGCTTGCTAGTTGAAGCTTGTCCAGCTATCTGTTGTGCAGATTGGGTCGTATCCTCGATGCTTATGCTTTTCTCATTCTGTGATGAATGTCGTGATTCCCCAATATATTTTTCTGGAGACTCTACTCCTTAATCGGATTTGGAGTTTTCTTTGGAGTCACCTTCTATAGTCACACTAGGAGTAGGCTCCCTTATTGGTTCAATTAACAATTGGTCCAATGGGACCGTTTCCAGCCTTCTTTCTTTGTAACTGTAAAACTTTTCCAAATCTTCATGGTCAAAAAGTAGTTGGGCCATATGCTTCACCTCTGAAAAGGTTTTTTTCTACAAAAATATATCATCAAAAGCATCCTCCTCATTAGTGAATACTTTTATTTTCACCATGGTGGTGAAATTCTTGACTGTGCCAAATGGGTCATACTGTCGTCCAGGGAATTTGGGTAATTGCAGAGATAGCATGATCTCTGCTTCTTCAAATGCGTGTCTTGGGTCATGTAGTGCAATTGCTCCGCATTGTACAGGGAATGCAGGCCAAACGGCCTTCTTTGATTCTTTCAATGTATGGCTCATTCCTCCCTCACTAGCTGTCTGGTAGGCTATCTCCCTAACCATCAATTTATCTGGAACATAGTATGGGAGGATGTGGGGGGAGGTGATGCTGCCAAAAAATCTGATGTATGTAAATGTCTCCTCCTTGAACCATCTGGCCACTAGGAGGATGTCAACTTCAACTTCTTGGTAAAATATGGGGGCATCTTGATTATACAGACGCTTGTAAATAGGGAGCATAACTCCATGGAAAATCTTCAAAAAATGTGGTTGAAAATTGGATTCCCACATGACCTTATGGCACACATGAATGGGAAGTGGGTTCTGAATAGTCTATTTCCATCCCATGATGGGGAACTTTGAACTAAAAAAAATAGCATCCATAACATAGGTGCTCATAAAAAATGGAGGGTAAACCCTCGAAGCAATGCTTCTTCTCCTTCTATACTCGATAATTGTTTTTGCTAAATTATCTGACAAGATTTGGGCCCAATTCATGATAGTTGCATTAACGACTGCTTCAATTAACGACAACCAATCCGAGGAGAACTTGGTACTATCAGGTCTACCAAATAGTCGACATAACATAGCCGTAGCAAAACTATAAGGGGGACAAATAGATGCAGTAGTGTACATACCATTTTTTTCTTTCTTGATCTTCTCTTCATTATTCAACTAGGCACGGGTGCAATCCACTAGGTCTCTATTCTCTTTAACAAACTTTTCTGCAAAGTGCCTGTTGTAGATGACATGTGGCTTTGGTAGGTGGTACATAAGCCGTAAATTGTCTGGTGTAAAATATTCGATGACCCCTTGGCTTCTCATCCTAAATTGTCTATTTAAAATATCTGCTTAATCGATAACCCATTTTACCATATCGGTATAAGGGATTATCTTTGGTCAAGTAGCTACATAGTGCAAAAATGAGCAAGTCGTCTCTAGCATGGAGGCATTTGAGGAATCTCGGCTGTCAATTGTAACATTTGTTTCCATAATCCTCGGTTGTTCCTCCTCCAGTATGTTGTACATAGTCTCCCATGTAGAGGTTCCTCCCTCTCTGATGCATGTGGTGTCTATGAACAGGGGAGTCATCTCTATCTTCTCATAGGCTACAGCCTTGCCTTTCTTCCCCATTGTTCTCAACGCTCTGCTTTGTGGGTTTTTCTTGAAATGAAGAACAAAATCTATTAGACACTCAAAGATGAACGTAAAAATGAAATAGTGTAGATAGCTTGTAAAGGTGGTAAAAGAAGTATTATTTGGACGCACGTAACAAGGTATCGTATCAAGCTAAATGGCTTTTCACACATAAATGCAGTTATTTCCCACTAATGCCCACTAATGATTCGTTATCCCTTAGCTTTATTGCTCATAAATGTTTGTGTCAAAAAATGGGATGAAAGCTCCTAAGGTGGCGAGCCATTATACTGCGATGATAGCGATTGTGCGATTTGCGAAGTAATATCGTAGATCACAATATCGCAAGATGTGCCTTTTAGCACTCTTACCTCCTGTTGTGTGTCTGCGAGATGCGATATGCGAGCTGTCCATTAGCTGTTTTACGTATGATTAATTACTAAGCTCATCCTAGGCAATAAACTTGACGGACTCGAAATATTTTCTTTTAATACTTTATGATGTAGGTCCAGGCACAAATCGCATATTGTAATATCGGCTTATGATAAGTGCAAAATGCTTGCTTGAATACCCTAAATGTGATGCGATAAAAGCCAAAGCGCCATCGCGATTTTGCAACTCGCAAACCTTGCGATATGGTATTTAAGAGAGAACTCTTTATGGGTCATGTTATGTGATGCGAGACTTAAGCCTAAAAAGTTTAAGGACTTCTGTTTACGTCAGATTTTATGAAAATTTAGACCATGGAGCCCTTATCTTAAATGCTTTGCTTGATTTTGGAGGTTTTCAGAAAGGTCCTTTAGTGGGTTCTTTAGACGCACTATATATGAGAAGGTAAGTCTTTAGTAGTTCCCAAAAAGGTCTTGATTATTATTTTTGCTTTATTCAAAAATAAAAGAAATGACTAAATGCTAAGTTTTGCTTTTTGAATGAAAAAATTTTAAGGGTCCCCATTTAGTTAATGTAACGTTAACTACTATTATTAACAAATGGGGGGTTGTTGAATACCACAACAAGTTCTCACCTTGCAAAATTATTTATGTTGGAAGCCCTTTGTTGAAATCCATATCAACACATATATAGTGATGTTGTCTCTTTTTTTAGATAATTTTTTAATAATATCTACCAGCAGCTTTGTTAATGACTTGAAGAGAGGGAGAAACCCAAAAAGGCTTTCGAATTATATCCCGCATAGGAGCTAAGGAGAGAGAATCACTAGAGGATTGGAGGAAGGATTCCAAGGTTTCAAACATAAACCAAAGTTTCCCCAAAACTAAGGGCCAAATTTTAAAATCAAACCCTTACCTTCAGCAAGAACAAACTCAAGAATGAATGAAATAACCTTTTGTACAGGGTAAATAAATGCTTCTTCTTTTAACTAAGGTTTCCAAGGAACTAAATTCCATTTATGTAAATCAACTACACGAGGCCAACGAACATTGAAACTGCAAATAAGCTCATGTGAACATTAGAAGGGCTCCTAAAAAGTGGCATCTTCCACTATGAAAATGTGGGAGCTTCCATTAAGAGGAAGAAAACCAAATATGCCTATCATTGACCATAAATGTATGTAATTTTTCTTCCCTATACTTCCCAACATCACCAAGATGGGGAGTGAGAACTGAGTGAAATTAAAAGATGTGGTGTTAGAAAAAATAAAAATAGTCACAACCATGTTTGAAACAGAATCACTAAGGAAAGAACTACATTGAACAAAAGCCTAAAAAAGGAAGCTGGAAAAATTGACCTTAGAGATGGTTCAAATAAAAACCTATGCTTTGAATATATATATATATATATATAATATATATATTATATATATATATATATATAATATATATTATATATATATTATATATATATATATATATATATTAATATATATATTTATATTAATGTCTACATTTATTGGCACCTGAATTGGTGATTGAAGTAATATGAAATATGTGAAAACTAAGAGATCCAAAGTTCAAATCCATTAGGTTGTGACCCGGTTTATGAAGAGTACAGGTAGTAGATCTCCCAAATGTCTAGTAGTTAGTGTCACATAGGCTGTTGGATTCCTCTATGCTAAAAAAAAATGTTTACATTTATTCTTTTGTTAAAACCTACAAATTCAAAACGCAAGTAGGAATTGTTTGAAAAATCATGAAGATAAAAAATTTAACCACCGTTGTAACATATAAAATAAATAAATTTAAATTCTTGGCATTGCATGGGTAAGAGCGAGATCAAAGTCAACAGTTCTAGGATATGTGTTTGTGTGTGGTTGTGTGTGACACACACACACACAGTATACTATGTTATACACCACACACAATATGTGTGTGTTGTGTGTATATATATATTATGCTAAAACTTGCAAAATCAAAATGCAAATAGGGATGGTTTGAAAAATCATGAAAATAAAAAATTTAACCACCGTTGTAATGTATAAAATAAATAAATTTAAATTCAGGGCATTGCACAAGTAAGTGCAAGATCAAATTCAATGGTTAAATTATTGCTTCCTCAAGTTTTTAGCATTGCATCTTGGAATGGTGATTAGTATCCACATGAATTGAAATAACCACATACATAAAAGTTCGTTTATTCCTATTTTTCAGGACAGGAGGTAACTCCACAATGAGAATTGCATTTTTGCATTAATATTGCTCATGGATATATATATGGAGGGAGAGACTCTTGGGATTCACCTCCCAGTGCCTCTTCATA
>APFE031519461.1:22340-32472 GCA_000404065.3 Pinus taeda | reverse complement strand
GTATGTAATTTTTCTTCCCTATACTTCCCAACATCACCAAGATGGGGAGTGAGAACTGAGTGAAATTAAAAGATGTGGTGTTAGAAAAAATAAAAATAGTCACAACCATGTTTGAAACAGAATCACTAAGGAAAGAACTACATTGAACAAAAGCCTAAAAAAGGAAGCTGGAAAAATTGACCTTAGAGATGGTTCAAATAAAAACCTATGCTTTGAATATATATATATATTTATAATATATATATATATATATATAATATATATATATATTATATATATATATATATATATATATATATATATATATATATATATATAATATATTTATATTAATGTCTACATTTATTGGCACCTGAATTGGTGATTGAAGTAATATGAAATATGTGAAAACTAAGAGATCCAAAGTTCAAATCCATTAGGTTGTGACCCGGTTTATGAAGAGTACAGGTAGTAGATCTCCCAAATGTCTAGTAGTTAGTGTCACATAGGCTGTTGGATTCCTCTATGCTAAAAAAAAATGTTTACATTTATTCTTTTGTTAAAACCTACAAATTCAAAACGCAAGTAGGAATTGTTTGAAAAATCATGAAGATAAAAAATTTAACCACCGTTGTAACATATAAAATAAATAAATTTAAATTCTTGGCATTGCATGGGTAAGAGCGAGATCAAAGTCAACAGTTCTAGGATATGTGTGTGTGTGTGTGTGTGTGTGTGTGTACACACACACACACACAATATACATATGTATACACAACACACACACATATGTGTGTGTGTGTGTGTATATATATATTATGCTAAAACTTGCAAAATCAAAATGCAAATAGGGATGGTTTGAAAAATCATGAAAATAAAAAATTTAACCACCGTTGTAATGTATAAAATAAATAAATTTAAATTCAGGGCATTGCACAAGTAAGTGCAAGATCAAATTCAATGGTTAAATTATTGCTTCCTCAAGTTTTTAGCATTGCATCTTGGAATGGTGATTAGTATCCACATGAATTGAAATAACCACATACATAAAAGTTCGTTTATTCCTATTTTTCAGGACAGGAGGTAACTCCACAATGAGAATTGCATTTTTGCATTAATATTGCTCATGGATATATATATGGAGGGAGAGACTCTTGGGATTCACCTCCCAGTGCCTCTTCATATTCATAATCTCCTTATTTTCTATTTACATTATTTACATGAATTTCCTAATCCCAAATATTAGGTGTCAACATCCCCTCTCCCCCCAATATGAACGGATGTTGGTGAGTCCAAGCATCATTCTAAATCTTTCGAACTTTTCTCCTCCATGTGCTTTGGTGAAGATGTTTGCAATCTGCTCATTTGTGGAAAAATGGCATAGATGGATTGTCTTGGCCTCAACGTGATGTTGAATTAGATGGTATTTTGTTCTAATGTGTTTCATTCAATCATGGAAATTTGGGTTCTTGGCCAAATTTATTGCAGAAGTGTTGTCAATCATGAGGGAAGTTGAATGCATTTGCTTCTCCTGTGAATCTTCCAGAATTTTCCTGAGCCACACAATTTCCTTTTTCCTTTAGCTACTATCACATATTATGCTTCAGTTGTGGAATATGTTGGAACTAATTGTTTGTGTGATCTCCAGGAGACAACTCCTGATCCAAGACTCATAGGATAATCTAAAGTAGATACCCCGGTTTCTTTTTCTCCATCGAAGTCTGAATTAGAGCATCTAATCAAGCTGAAATCGCCCACTTGTGTATACTTGATTCCAAAGTCTTGAGTTCCCTTCAAGTAATTTAGAACTCTTTTTGCAGTAGACCAATGTCCCTCACAAGGCTTTTTCATAAACCCGGAGAGGATTCCAACAAAAAATGAAATGTTTGGTCTAGTAGTAGTCAAATAGTTCAGACTTACTACAATTTGTCTATACTTTGTTGCATCCTCAAATTCTTTTCCTTCAATGGATGTGAGTTTCAAGTTCTGTTCCATTAGATTAGTCAAAGGATTGCACTGAGCCTTTCCAAACTTGTTCAATGGATCTCCAATGTACATCTTCTGAGAGAAGAATATAAACTTTGGATGTTGAGTTACTTCAATACCAAGATAGTAGTGAACATAGCCCAAGTTAGTAGTTTCAAAACCTTTCCTCAATTCCTTCTTTATGGATGCAATGTAGCTCTCATTATTCCCTATCATCAAAAGATCTTCCACATACACCACAAGATATACAACTATTTTTCCAACTTTCTCGACAAACAAAATTGCATCATCAAGATCGTAATATTTGAAGTTGAGTTTCAGAAGATGCTTAGTTAACTTTTCATACCAGGCTCACAGTGCTTGCTTGAGGCCATACAAGGATTTCACAAGCTTGCATACTTTATGTTCTTGCCCCTTCACAACAAATCCTTCTAGCTACAACATAAAAACATTATCTTTCAAATATCCATTCAAGAAAGCAGTTTTTGCATCCATTTGATGGAATTTCCAACCGTTTTGAGCTTCTAAGGAAAAGAGTGTCTGGATGGTAGCCCATTTTACTGTGGCAGGGAAAGTCTCCTCATAATTGACCCCTTCCTTCTATGCAAAAAAAATTTCCACAAGCCTAGCTTTATGCTTTTCAAGTGGGCCATCAGCTTTATACTTGTTCTTGTAGACCCACTTGCATCCAAATGGTTTGATTCCCAATGGAGGATCAACCAACTTCCAAGTGTCATCCTTTATCAAGGCATCATATAATTTCTGCATCACCTCTTTCCATTCATCATGAGAACTGGCTTCTTTGAAGGAAGTTGGTTCAAAATCTATAGACAAATTCAGTTCACAATCATAAAAAAACACCACCTCAACAGGTGAAACAGAATCGTCTACATCACCTCCATTTTGCCTGGCTGAAATTCGTGTTCCTGTCTTTCCAACCTCATCAAGACAAACAATTTCAAGTGTCTTTGTCATCCATTTTGGAGGACCTTTTTGAGATGGCCCAGGTTCCTCAGTTCACGAAGTTGGGGCTAAATCAACATTTAGTCTCCCAATTTTGTCAATCACCTCACTCAAAGTGTCATCATTGGCTAGACCTTCATGTGGGAAAGAGAGTGCTTTAGAAGAAGGTTCCATATATTGATCTAGTATAGGAATCCCCCCTTCAAGACGTGGAATCTGATTATCAAATTCTTGAAATGACTTTACATGTCTCAATCTATCCAAGCAATCAAGTTGCCACTCAACAACATTGTCAGCCTTGGAAGATTCAATAAAGATCACATCTCTAGATACAACAAACTTATTATTAACTTCATCATGGAGACGGTATGCTTTGGAGGTATTTGAATGCCCCAAGAAGATACACTAATGACTCCTCGCACCAAGTTTCTTTCTTTGTTCCTTAGGTATCAAGGCATAAAAAGTGGAACTAAATACCCTGAGATGCTTTACCAAAGGAATATGGCCATACCACATTTCATAAGGAGACTTGTTTCTAATAGCATTATATGGACACATATTCTTTACATATACAACACATAGAACTGCATCAGCCCAAAACATCAATTTTACATTATTGAAAAACATCATGTATCGTACCATATTTAAATATTGTCATGTTCATTCTTTCAACTAATCCATTCTGTTGGGGATTATAAGGCATGGTTATTTGATGTTTGATCCCATGCTGGCGAAGATAGTTTTCAAATTCATTTGAAGTGTATTCTTTTCATTTTCAGTGAGAATAGAACAAATATGAGATTGTGCATCATTTTCAATCCATGCATGAAATTTCTTGAATGATTGAAAAGCATCAAATTTGTTCTTCAATAAATAAACCCAACGCATTCTGGTGTAGTCATCAATAAATGTCATCATATATTTATTTCCATTTGCAGAAGGAATAGGCATTGGGCCACATAAGTTTGAATGAATCAGTTCAAGTTTTCTATGTGCTCTAGAATGTGAATTGTGAATAGACTATTTTTTGTACTTTCCTAAGATACAAGCATCACATTGTTTAAGTTTCCTAGGAATTGTAGGAAAACCAGTAATGCCACTTTTCTTCAACATAGGAAGGTAGTCATAATTCAAGTGTCCAAATATATCATGACATAAAAGACTTGATGTAAATGTACCTTCATCAAAATGAGAACTATATCAGAAGTTTTGTGCACGAGTAGAGGTACCTTGCATCTTCAGAAGTCTTTCTTCTTCTTTCCCCGTCATGACAAGTGAGTGATCTGATGCTTTTTTGACCTTGGCCTTGCCATACAATACATGAATGGAGTGTCCTTGCTGGTGGATGTGGACCAAATATAGCAAGCTTCTCCTCAAATCTGGGAAGTATAGAACATCATGTAGGAGAAAGTTTGGAAGAGCAAGCAATTCAAGCCTGATGGTGCCAAGCCCTGATGGCTTGAGTTTTGAATTATCTACAAAATGTATTGCTCCATTAACATTGTCAGAAAATTATTCAAAAAAAAATCACCTAAAATTCATGTGGCAAGTTGGTCTTGAATCAAGCAACCAATCATCTTTCCTTGAAGCAAGTGAAGCATTGAACAAGTCTTCATTTACTCCAATATTGCAATGTGCCACAACATAATGATTGGATTCGGGTGTTTTACATTTCTCTTTGTCATGGGTTTTACCTTTGGCTTCATTTCTTTCCTGCTCAATTATGTCCCAAGACAACTTACATGTGGATGCATCATGTCCATCTCTACTGCAACGTATGCAATGAAGATCATACTTTCCTCCTTGGAACTGTATCCCCCCCCCCACATCTAAAATTCCTTCTTCCTCTACCTCTTCGGCCACCTCTTCCCCTAGAAGAATCTTGTGCATGATTCTTCTCTTTATGTGCAAGACACGCAACTTCTTTAGAAGATAGAGGAGTTATATTCTTCCCAAAATCCTTCTCTCTCAGCAAACTTCTTCTCAAGGGAGTCAAAAGTAATCTCCTTGAGGTTTCCACTTGCTTGCAATGACTCAAGATAATTTGAATAAGTGGGATATAGTGCCTTGACATAATATATGAGAGGAATGTCTATTTGAACACCAGTGGTTTTAATATAATGCATAATAGATCTTACTTATGATGCTAAAGCAAGAGAGTTGTCATTTTTCAATTCAAGACTAAACAATATAATCATCAATTGGACAACTTCAATTTCAGAGTGTGAGTCATAGAGTTCCTTCAACTTCTGTAAATCTTCAAAAGCATTTGAAAATCGTGAAATATAGTGACTCACCTCTTCATTTACAGATGTTGCAATCAAGGCATAGACCTTGTTGTTCTTGTTTTCCCAAATGGCGATCGCCTTATCTGAGGTGGGCTTTGCAGGGTCATTATCTCCTTCTCCTACACAAACTCCTTTCCATAACTCATTGAAAATGAGAGTTTGTTTGATCTTCCTTGACCATTCAAGATAGTTCTCTTTTCCCAAGATAACTACTCCAACAATAGATATCAATGAATGCATTTTAAAATATGTGTACTGTAAAAAAAATGTACTTTGTTGTCAATATATTGTAAGAAATTGCACTTCTAATGGTAAAAAAAAAACTATAATTCTGATATATTAAAACAAAGGTATATTGGGGGGAGGGTATATTTGGGAGAGGGAATATGTGGGGGAGGGATTATATGACAACGTAATGTTATTTTGGAGCAGAGGTATATGTTATATGGTATGGCGGGCTGTGGAATTGTATTAAAACACATATATTAACAAAACCGCAAGTTGTGGGAGGTATCACAATTAAGAAAAATCAAGAGCGCATTCAAACCATGGCAGTGTATCACCAAACCGAGAGTAGGATTGGTATTAACGTATGATCGAGGAGCGTTGAATGATATGACGGAGTTCAACGGAGATGAGGTGAGTTTCGTTGTGCGGTGGGGAGAGCGATGTGGACATGATATGGAGAAGTTGGACTTCAATAACCAACGTAAACCAGTGTGGAGAGGCGGTATGGTGGTAATGTGATATGGGCAGCATGCGAGTCGAAGGAGAATCCTACACAGAAGGCAGTGTTTTTAAAGTAATGTTTGCAACACCTAGGTGTATAACGAACTGGGGTGTATGGGCCGACAATGAATATGGGCCGGATGGTGAGGCCGACAATGCGAAAGTATGGGCTGAGGGAGAGTGCAGTAGCACCAATCTCCAAGCAAGGAATATCGCTATACAATATGAGCCATAATATAAATTGTATAAAATACAAAACCTCAGCCTTCACAAAAAAACACTCATAGTGATATCTGTCGCAACCTTGAGGAATATGAATGCACAAAATCTTGTAGAGAATATGGCAGGGAATATAGGAATAGAATACGGCGGAGAATTGACAGGAGTTACAACACATAAACTAATTTGGGAGTTGGCTCTGATACCATGCCAGGCTAGGAAGTAACTCCACAATGTGAGTTAGGTTTTTGCATTAAGATTTCTCATAGATATATACATAGAAAGACTCCTAGGTTTCACCTCCTAATATCTCTTCATATTCGTAATCTCCTTATTTTCTATTGACATTATTTACATGAATTTCTTAATCTCAAAGATTTGATATCAACACTATACCTATTTTTATTTTTTCTAATTTAAAATTAAATAATAATAAATTAAATTCAGTATATTATTATTATTCAAAAATAATAATATAAATATTTAAAATTTTTTTTATAATCTAATTTCATTTCTATTTTAATATATATATAGATAATATTAAATATATATAATAAATATAAATAAAAACAATACAAAATACAGTGAGTATATTGCATTTACATTTTTATTTAAAGTGCAATACAAAATATAGTGAGTACACATAGATATTGCATTATACTTAAAGCACAACACAAAATATAGTGGCTACACATAAATATTGAATTTATAAATGAGACTAATAAAAATAAAATTTTAATTATTGTACAGGTTCATTTTTGTTTTTAAAGAAAAAACATTATTTTTTCCTTTTCTCTTGTTTTTAATTTTTAACCAATATAGTGGCTACACATAAATATTGAATTTATAAATGAAACTAATAAAAATAAAATTATTTAATTATTGTATAGGTTCATTTTTGTTTTTAAAGATAAATCATTATTTTTCCCTTTTCTCTCGTTTTTACTTTTTAACCATTATAGTGTATTGTCATAATAAGTGAGAAGTGGCAAATCTAGATTCTTAAAAAACTATTTTATTTATTATTTTCTTATATAAATAAAAGATATAATTTCCATGGTGTCTTTACATTTGACCTTTAGGGACTTTAAGTACCATGGCCTTCGTCCTTGAGGAAAGAAGTATCCATTTCTTTCACATGTGATTGCAAAATAAAATAAAGCTTTCAAAATAAAATGAATCTTTTAATTGTGTTCATTGTTAGAGTCTTCTCCTACCTCACTTACCTATGATACTTGATTGATTTATAGAGTTAGTTTCTTTAAATAAAAATTAGTTAGTTAATAGCTATTTATTATAAAAATGGTTATTTTCATTCTAATAAGGTTTAAATTAGTCAGTAAACATTTATTGTAAGTGGGATCCACATGTATTTAAGATGTTTTCAATTGTGTTTTAATTAAATAGTTAGTTAATAGCTATTTATTATAAAAATGGTCATTTTCATTCCAATAAGATTTAAATTAGTTGGTATACTTACAATGGGATCCACATATATTTAAGATGCTTTTAATTGAGTTAATTGTTAAAGCCTTCGATACTTGATTGATTTGTAGGGTTAGTTTCCTTAAATAATTAGTTAATAGCTATTTATTATAAAAATAGTTATTTTCATTAAAATAAAGGTTAAATTAGTTAGTAAATTTTTATTGTAAGTGGGGTCTATACATACTTAAGATTCTTTATTTATAGTTATATATTAAGTAGAGGGTTGTATTATTTTTTGTGAAGACTTATTATTGATGTTATATATTGAGAAGATGATTATGTAATATTTTATTAGACTTATTATTAGTCCCTGCCTGGGACTATTAGCGTTCGATACGCAGTCAACTGGCTATTAGTTGATGCGTTGACCGCAAATATGTACCCGTTATCTACTAGTTAACCAAAGTTTACCGTGCGGAGTTTGCTCGCAAAAAATTTTTAGCCAAAGTTTTTGTTTGGAGGTCTTATTGCCGGCCTCACGTCGCCCGATGTGCGCTCAACTTGCGCTCAACTCCATTTATCCTAAGTTCTCCCTGCGCTCAACTTGCACTCAACTCAATTTCGCAAGCCTAAGTTTTTTATCCTAAGTTTTCTTTGCTGCCTGTTCTCCCTTCCCGAGGCGTCCACGTTCCCTGGTTTGCTTTTCTATCAAGTTTTTGTATACATTGGGCTGCTGGCAACGCCAAAATTAGGGTTTTTATCTTGGCCTTCGGGTTCTTGGTAGTGAACCGACTCCAAACCGCACACTCTACCTTGGGCTGCTGGCAACGCCCAGAATTAGGGCTTTCACTTTTGCTTGTGCTCTTTTTCACAGCGGGAGTGAGAATGGCAGTGAGATTTTCAGTCTATTCCACATCGTCACAGTTCCTCTGGACGTGACAACGATGTATACCTTGGCAAGCCTGCAAATCTTCTAATCGTCGTTACAGCCGGTCACGGAACCCACCCAGCTGGTTTGTCTCGACATCCAATAAGATCCGTCAGACGAAAACCACTGCATTAGCTATTCGGGAAATTTTCGTGAGTTTTCTCCAGTGACTCGATTCCGTCGGTACATTCATGATCCGTGGTCGAAACACAGCTGATTCGCAGCGGCTTCAGCTTCGTCTGTGCGAAAATGTGGAGAGATTGCGCGGCACTGGGAAAGGCAGGGAATCGAAGACAGGGTAGCTTGGCTAGAGGCGAATCGTTTAGAAGAAACCCTAATTTCCGAGGACGGGATTCTTATTGAGACCGGCTGCGTGCAGAAATACACTCCAACCATTTTGGAGATCTCTATCATTTTCTTTAGAATGTTTCATCTCAATATGGTGTGTAATTAGATAGTAACAGAGATCTTGTATCAATGCAAAATAAACATGAACGGCAGATGATGTATATATTATTTTATGCCTTTCGACAGTGAAGGTTCTAGAATCTAACAATTCTGCATAACAATCACCTGCATAGTTGTTTGGACAATTTTTTTTTAAGCAAAATCACACTACAATTATTGGATTATAGCCTGGAATTTGCACCCCCGGGCAAGGACTACCGCTACGGCAGTAGCTCCCTTGTTGTATATGGAACTTTATTTTAAAAGGTCAACCATTTTAAAAAGACAAATGAATACAACTATGAATTAAAATATCATTAATAAAATAAAATAAAATCAGAATTTGTTTATTTTATGTTATTCTTTAATTTTTCAAAATATTTTTATTATTATAAATATATTATATTACCATAAAAAAGCATATTAATTTAAATTCTATTAAAATTATTATCATATTGTAACCATTGAAAAACTTATAATTTCACTAGTGTAATGGAAAACAAACATTGTAAAAGAGAGTAAAAGCAATTTTTTTTTATAGTAGGGGCTTGAAATCCACACCAAATATGTTCAAATTATTATAAGGAACAATAGTTATTTGAATTTCGCATTCAAATTTGTGTTTCCTAATTTAAAGTGTTGCGGGGTAGCTTAATCTTTGCTGAGAAGTTAGTGAATAGATAATGAATTGTGAAATTTAATATGATTAAATATACAAGTAACTAGTGTTTTTTTGTCAAAAGATAGTCATGTACTCATAATTAATGCAAAGGAAGATTGAAAGATTTTTCCTAAAAACAAAAAAAATCTTTAAATATTTTAAAAAACAAGTTCACGTGAATAGTTATCAAGTGAAAATTAGGTTACATCCCTGTTCATATTATCCCATATATATTAGTGATCTCTCATACACACACCTTAATGTGTATAATGTTCAAGTGTTAGGGGTAGCTTATTCAATCATTTTTTTTATTGCTTTTTAATTTTGATTATTTGTTTTGGCATTTTCCTTTATTTATTTTTTCCTATTTCCAATTCAATAGTGACCATTTTGCCAATAAAATGTTATAAAATAAAATTTTAATATATCACAAAAACAAGAAATTATCTAAAAATATTATATATCATATAGCTATTTTAAAATCCAAAAATCCAAAGGGATCAA
>APFE031519461.1:0-21822 GCA_000404065.3 Pinus taeda | reverse complement strand
AGTTTAAATTGCATTTTTAATATATAAATAAATTCAATGCTTAAATTGCATTTTTGGATATATAATGGATTCAATATCGTAAAAATATCCTTCGACACATAACTTAAACTTGCAATTCGAACAAAACTTTATTACACAGATTATTGGAAAATTACTCTCGAAAAGGGCCAAAATGTTTATGCCAGCCTAAGCAGACAATACCCACATTATGCAAGTAAAATTGCATATCACTGGTCCGAGGCCTTAATCACCTGCTCTATTGTGAAAATCTTCACAATTTAAGGTTTAGGCTCTTTATTAAGTCTCATGCGGAACCATTTATTTGACTATTCAATAGTTTGAACTTTAGTCAACCTTTCCAGTGAAAAGGTTGTTTTAAGTTAGAAATTCCCCAACTCTACATGCCAACTCATCATCTATCGCAACCGCGGAGATTCAAAGGAATCTTAAAAATATGGCATTCAGAACTCCCGATTTGCGATATGTGATTTCTCTTTCTGCCATTCCACGACCTTTCACATTTTTCGATGCTCACCTTTATCCGTTCAATCTTCCACTGTCGATTTCACTTCCTCGGATCAACGGCTGTCGCATCGTATTGCCACTTAAATCCATTCATCTGCTGGAACTCAAATCACTTAACTCGAGTTGATAAACTTCTTGGCTCCGCTCAGGCCCAAGTCCTATCGACTTCAATCTCCGTCGTTGATCTCATCATTTAATCTGACGGTTGATGGTTCACCCGACCAACAAACCTAATCATTGATCCTCCACCATTTGATCAAGGCACACTTGATCCAACGGTCAGCAGCGATATCAGACAGACCACTTGTGCGATGTTTACCCGACCTTATGGAGCTGATAAGGAATATAAATCCTTGATTTATAAATGTTCGGGTCCGATTTTGAACTTAAAGTTCGATCACTTTATGACCCAATATTCATTGGATATACGAGC
This sequence comes from Pinus taeda, assembly GCA_000404065.3. NCBI lineage: Eukaryota > Viridiplantae > Streptophyta > Pinopsida > Pinales > Pinaceae > Pinus > Pinus taeda. The sequence goes on along the minus strand of APFE031519461.1, from coordinate 20,864 downwards.
CCATCAAATCTACGGGTTTGTGGGACTTCAACCAGCACATAGATTAAAACAGGCTTAACCCCCCAGTTGATTGTGATCTAAGAGTTGAATATGAGATTGACGGCTAGGAGCGAGTGTGGGACTTCAGCCACGATCAAGAAAAATTGTACTTTCCTACTCCCGCAGTTGTTGATCATCGTCGATCTATCGGATCTGTCGATCTGACGATCCAGATCTATTCTTCCACCATTCTTCTTCCGCTAACACTTAAATTAATCTCTTCCATTCATTTCTTTTACTTTATGCTGCGCGACTTAATCTTGATCGCCCATCTCCTTCAACCTCATTCGTTGATCTCATAGATCCAACGACTCATGTGCACGTTTACTTCCTTCCTTTGTGCCTTTACTTTCTTCAGTTTTATGCCATTTCTTCAGTGTTCTTCTGTGGTTTTGGGTTTCTCCAGGGTTTCTAGTCTTTGATTGTTATGCAACACAACTCCCTCCTAAGCTTAACTCTGCTTACTCTTAAACATTGTCACTCCTAAACTTCACATTGATCCTTCAATCGGATTCAACGATTTGACACGATCCTTCATCCTCACTTCTTCTTTGTGTTCTGCCCGAACTTTACCAGCATACATATACTATGTAGAAACTTCTAATTCACACACAATTCATAACTCCATTAATGAATACACACCACACAATTCAGATTCAAATTCTCTCTCTGTGTGTATATATATATATATATATAAACAAATGATTACATAATGAGACTCTTTGTCTCTCTGGCCTAATTTTCTAATCAGTGGCCTCTGTTTTCCTACCTACCTGTAGGGTTACAATCAAACCTCTAACTCACAACCTCTAACTATTTAACTTGACTAACTCTTTTTATGCCATTTAGGCTTACATTTATACAAAAGGATTCTATAACCAATTTCTGGTTTAGATCCTTAATAATTTCAACTAAAACCTAAGAATCCTCTCAATCCTATAAATCATGAACTAATTCCTAATTCAAGATCTACAATTAATTTCCAAAGCTATAAATCCCTATGAACTCTTAACTATCTTTCTCTCATGTTCCCCTTCATTCAAGAACATTTACAATATGCCTCGCAATACTTAATTAATTCCTATTTTCATTAAAATCACTCAAAACCTAAGTGATTACATTAATTCAACACTTAGGAAACCAACTTCCTCAAGACACAAGACCCCCCTATGTCTACTAAAATACAACGATTCTTCTGATCTGAATGCTCTTGCATCAGACTCCCAAAGTAGAAAACATTCATGATTTCCTGATCATGTTCCTTCATCTATTGATAGAAAACCTTCAGGGTCCCAAACTTTATTTTGTAACTGTCCAAATGCCTTGCACCTTTGTTGTTGTTGTAGGTATGTTGTCTTCTGTTTCATCTTCCTCTCCTTGTCAATCAGGTTCAAGTTCTGATTGATCATCCTTCATGTTGTTATTTTCCTCATCCTAGATTGTTTCATCATCAAGTGCCATAGTTCTTCAATCTCCATTTCCAGCACATCCTTGGGGTCGTCCATACTTTTCCATTTACTGCTATCTCTTCCTCTCTTCTCCAAGTCATTGTTGTTGTCCACTAACTTTGGCACCTTCACATTCTGCATCTCACTACACACTGTCCATTCATATTTAAATTGTTCATTACTTTCCTCAGCCTTTTGTACTTCAGCTTCTGCTATTACTCTTGATATTGCTCTAGGTGTTGTTGTAGATATTGCTTCCACCCAAAATTCCTGAATATCCTTGAAAATATCTTCCTCTGCAACATCTAATTTCTGCTTCTTGTCTGCAAAAAAACCTATAATCATAAAACAATTGTTAAAATAAAAATCATAAGGCTTATGTGCCTTTTCTTCCTTTGGCAACAATTCATCTTGCTACTCTAATTCTTCCTCTTCTATCAGCACATCAGTATGTTGTTTTGAATTCTCAAAAGAGTTCACGAGACTTCAGCTAGTCTCTCCTCCACACCATTTGTTTCAATGATGTCTTCTTGTCCTTGTCCACTATAGTGAACTTCTTCATTCTCATTCAGTTCTGATTTTACAACCTGAACACTTACTTTCTAGTTTTCTAGCCTTTTCTCCAAAATAATTAAATCATGCCATAAATTTGCCATCTCACTTGGAATTTCTCCTAAAAGCTCTGTACAATCCTCACTACCTTCTTCTTTGTCACAAGTATAACTTCTTGTTGACACTACTTCTTCATTCTTGATTAGAATAAAATTCTGATCCTCCATCTCTGTGATAGTTTTAGATGTCTATCCATCACTCTCCCTTTGGCCATTTAAGAAAATCAATTCCTCGTTGTTCTTACTAATAGAAAATTCCTTATCATAAGACATAACTGTCTCATATCTACTGAATATATTTCCTCCACTAAGCAAGGAATTTATGAACTCCTGCTACTGTAATAACTCAACTTGATCTTCATTTGAAAGACAGTCATCATCATACTTTACTTGGCAACTTTCAGCTTCATCCAAGACAGTTCCATAAGATGGTTTGTCTTTTGCAAAACCTGCATTCACACACAACTTGTCAGTTGTAAAACCACAAGACCTCATGATCTCATTTGATGATTCAATCATCAAGTCCTCCCATTGCTTCAAGTTCTTTACATGACTCAGAAATATTTCAATAGTCTTCTCTTCAATCTCATCAAGTCCTTCACTTGATTGCTTGATATCCTTCTCTACTTCTTCTTGCTTTTAGCCATTCTCATGAGTCCAAATTCCTATACTTTCAGTCCTTGCAACATGATGAAAAGTAAAACCTTTTCCCAACTGTGTATAGGTATTTATATGAGACCTATCTATCTCATCTTCTTTCATAACATAATTTAGATTCTGCCTTTCTTCCTCCTCCTTTATGTCAATATCAACAAATTGTCCTTCTTCAAATGTTTCACTTGCAAACATACACAAATTATCAGATTTAAAATCAAGTGACCCTTTGGTCTCACTTGAAGTTTCAACCTTCAAGTCTTCATCTTCACCCAGAACTTCACCCTACTCTACTTCACAAATGGAAACTTCCATTTCCAACTCAGCTTCTATGAGTTCTTCCACCAGGTTCTTCACTTGCTTCTGTTGTAGCCTTCTCTGTAACTTATGCCACTTCACTGGCTTTTTCTTCAAGACCCAACCTAGTCTTTGGCTTTCCTCAAGTATAATGATTAATACATTGAGTTGTTCTTTCATCTCAGCAATCTCTTTGTCAATTTCCTCTTGACTCATTCTCTTGCCATTTGCCTTGGCATTCTCTTTCTTCACTTTTCTTCTATTATGGTCTTCCTCAGAACCTCTGCTATGACTATCAGTAGTCATCTTATTCTTTGTCTCTATGATTTCTTCACTCACTCACCATGAGCTGCATTAAAGCCTCTGCAATAGCAAATCTTCCCTGCTGCCACTTACCTCACCAAGCTTTCCTCTATACTTGGTCTTTTGGCAAGCACTTGGTTCTCTGTCTCTGGAACCTCCTTGAGCATTTCTCTATGCTCCTTCTAGGCTTCAACTCATCTGCACCTTTTAAGAACACAAATGTCCTCTTTATCCAACCTCTGTTGGAACTCCTCAAGGTTCTGCCACATTCTGCTTTCATTTAGAAACTTTTACAAGCTTCTTTTATCCCTTAGCAATTCTACCCACATCCTCTGTGGAATTTCCTTTGTGAGCTACAACAATACCTTTGCAGTAACAAGTCTCCTTGTTGCTACATATGCCTCTCTAAGCCTCTCTCCTCTGAGCTTAGTCTTTTGACATCTCTCTGGTTCTTTCCTCTGGAACCAATCCTTGCTCTAGGTTGTTGTAATCTTCTCACCTTCTTATGCTGCTACCTTCAAGATCTTTGCATGATCTTGTTATACCATTCTCCTACACTTTGAATGGATTGTTCTTTGTTTCTTGCATCTGTAAATTATGTTGCACTTTATCTCTGTGTGCCTACTCCTTGTCAGATAAAAATATGATCTCCTCTTGCTTGCATACATGTCTTAAAACATAACTTTGTTCTAAATTTCTCAAAGACCTTTTACATAGAATTTCCTTATTTTGCTCTGATACTAAATGATGTTAGCCTAAGCCGACAATACCCACATTATGCAAGTAAAATTGCATATCCCTGGTCATAGGACTTAATCACCTTATCTATGGTAAAAATATTCACAAATTAAGGTTTAGGCTCTTAATTAAGTCTCATGTGGAACCGTTTATTTGACTATTCAATAGTCTGAACTTTAGTCAACCTTTCCAGCGGAAAGGTTGTTTTAAGTTATAAATACCCCAATTCTACGTGCCAACTCATCATCTATCGCAATCATGGAGATTCAAAGGACTCTTAAAAATATGGTATTCAGAACTCTTGATTTGTGATATGTGATTGCTCTTTCCTCCATTCCACAATCTTTCACATTTTCTTATGCTCACCTTTATCCGTTCAATCTTCCACCGTCGATTTCACTTCCTCAAATCAACGACTGTCACGTCATATCGCCACTTAAACCCATTCATCTGTCGGAACTCAAATCACTTAACTTGCATTGATAAACTTCTCGGGTCTGCTCAAGCCCAAGTCCTATCAACTTCAATCTCTGTCATTGATATCATCATTTAATCTAACGGTTGATGGTTCACCTAACCAACAAACCTAATCGTTGATCCTCCACCGTTTGATCAAGGCTAACTTGATCTAACAGTCAGCAGCGATATCAGACGAACCACTTGCGCAACGTTTACCTGACCTTACAAAGCCGTTAAGGAATATAAATCCTTGATATATAAATGTTCGGGTCTGATTTTGAACTTAAAGTTTGATCACTTTATGACTTGATATCCGTTGGATATAGGAGGCCATCAAATCTACGGATTTGTGGGACTTCAACCAGCACACGAATTAAAACAGGCTTAACCCCCGCAGTTGACTGTGATCTAAGAGTTGAATATGAGATCGACGGCTAAGAGCGAGTGTGGGACTTTAGCCACGATCAATGAAATCCTTACTTTCCTACCCCCATAGTTGTTGATCACCGTCGATCTGACAATCCAGATCTATTCCTCCACCCTTCTTCTTCCGCTAACACTTAAATTAATCTCCACCGTTCATTTCTTTTGCTTTATGTTGCGCGACTTATTCTTGATCATCCATCTCCTTCAACCTCATTCGTTGATCTCATAGATCCAACGACTCCTGTGCACGTTTACTTCCTTCCTTCGTGCCTTTACTTTCTTCGGTTTTATACCATTGCTTCAGTGTTCTTCTTTGGTTTCAGGTTTCTCCAGGGTTTCTGGTATTTGATTGTTTTGCAAAACAACTCCCTCCTGAGCTTAACTCCGCTTACCCTTAAACATTGTCACTCCTGAACTTCACATTGATCCTTCAATTGGATTCAACGATCTGACACGATCCTTCATCCTCACTTCTTCTCTGTGTTCTTCCTGAACTCCACCAGCGTACATATACTATGCAGAAACTTCTAATTCACACACAATTCATAACTCCATTAATCAATACACACCACATAATTTAGAATTGAATTCTCTGTATATATATATATATATATAAGCAAATGATTACATAATGAGACTCTCTGCCTCTCTGGCCTAATTTTCTAATCAATGGCCTCTGTTTTCCTACCTTCCCATAGGCTTACAATCCAACCTCTAACTATCTAACTTGACTAACTCTTTTTATGCCTTTTAGGCTTATATTTATACAAAAGGAGTCTATAACCAATTTCTGGTTCATATCCTTAATAGTTCAACTAAAACCTAAAAGTCCTCTCAATCCTATAAATCATGAACTAATTCCTAATTCAAGATCTACAATTAAATTCCAAAGCTATCAATCCCTATGAACTCTTAACTATCCTGATTCTCTCATGTTCCCCTTCATTTGAGAACATTTACAATATGCCTCACAATACTTAATTAATTCCTATTTTCATTAAAATCACTCAAAACCTAAGTAATTACATTAATTCAACGCTTAGGAACCAACTTCCTTAAAACACAAGACCCCCCTATGTCTACTAAAATACAATGATTCTTCTGCGCTGAATGCTCCTGCATCAAATGTGTAATGGTAAGATTAGTTGAAATGTTTTAACCATAAAAAAAAAAAAAAAAAAAAAAAAAAAAAAAAAAAAAAAAAAAAAAAAAAAAAAAAAAAAAAAAAAAAAAAAAAATTAATACATTCAATTTCACAATTGGTTTATATAATATCTAAGTATGATTTTTTCAGCCCCATATATATTAATATATTATATATATTATATTATATATATAATATATATATATATATATATATATTTATAATATATATTGGTAGGGTATAGGTATAGTATATGTTAGGTATAGTATAGGTAAGGGATAGGTGGTATGGGCATCACATTTTTTCACTTAACATAGGATGAGAAATTTACTTAATACGTGCATGCCCGCTAACTTCCTTTCTATATAGGAAATTAATATTAAAATATATAGGTGAAGATAGATATTCTAATAGTTATTTAAGTTCTATATTATAATATTTTTAAAAATAAAACAATTATACATTTCTTTACACTAGAAAGGGAAAATATCAATTTGTTTACTTTTAATTATTTTATTTCTCTTTAAAGTTTATATAAAACTATGTTACTTAAGAAGCTAAATACTTTATTTATAGTTGAGAATGGGAGAAATAGTTTTATCACATTGTATAATATGGATTTTTTTATTATAGCTGACATTGTTTTTTATTTAGAGAATATTTTAATTTTATTTTAAAAGGGACATGTGTCAACTCCAAGTTGAACATGGACAAAATTACACATCGCCTCATACTGCGTTGTGCAATGAGTCAAGCAAATAGGTAAATATTTATGATTAAAGTATAATTAATGCAAATTTAATGATGAAGTCATTATTACAATAACAAACTTTCTCGGGACCAATAAGAGAAAAAATAAAAATAAAAAATTGGAAATTGGAATACAAAGAATTGATTATATAATAAAAAAATGTGTAATCTAACTAATAGACGAAATGGCCCTTTTTCGAGCATTTTTTCTAGTCAATTTTGTCCAAAATATGGTACAAATTTTTTTAAATCATAAGTTTAAGTTTGATCCAGGTTGATATTGGTGGCCACCCACCTATTCCACCTATCCCTCCAATCGTTTCCATCTATTTCCTTAACTATAGCAGCATTTACTATTTTTAATAGTTTTTGGGGTCCTGAACTTCCGGAGCTATTTTGACCACCCTAAATGACGTCTTTTTGAGGTACACAACATGCCTGTAGCCATAAGTAGGTTTTTGCAATAAATATTGTAGTAGTCAGAGAGATATTTCCAACGAGGTATTGTACGTGCCAAACAGAGATCATATGACCAAGTTACGACCCTAGGAAGTTGGTTGCCCAACTAACCCCAACGGGGCCCACAAACTCTTGGTGTTCCATCTCCTAGGGTTAGGGTTTTGGTTGTTTATGGTTTTTCCTTGTTGTTCAATAATAAAAATTCCCTTGAGCCTCATTTTAACACAATTCAGAGACATGTAGCTACCACATCTCTTCTTAGAGATAAGCTACCAAAGCTCGCGCTAGATTATTTCCATTTTGTATGTAAGCATATTTTAGCTCTTTGATATTAATGAAATGAAGTTTTATTTTTGCTGCATCTCAGGGTTTATGTTTGTATTTGTACTCTGTTGCATTCATGTACAAATTTGGATCAAAGTTATTTAATTTGCAAAGAGTGAGTGCCTCAATAGTTTTTTAGAGTGTTGAATCCATGTATGCATTCAAAATCGCATTTTAAACAATAAGAAATCACATTATCGATAGAAATTGTATTTTTGAATTACGACAAAAAAAATCCTTTCATCTATAAGCTATAATGCGCCATAAAAAAATAGAATTTTTTTTCTATAATACTTAATATGAAATGATTTCCCCAATGGGGGTGTTACTCGAGGAGGATAATGGGATTGGGGGACGAGGCCGCCACCCCACAGAGGAGAGTTCGTTAAATGAATCAGGTGGAGTGGCCACCCCCTATATGCACAAGCATGTGATCAAATGTTATGAATATGGCCATGGGATATGACACGCAGGGTGTTAATGTGGATCTGTGCATATGGTTGTAGCATTGATCTAGGGGGAAACAACTAGGTTCCATGTGGTCAGAGGAATGGATTAAGATAAGAGGGAGCATTGCAAGGTTTGCGAGTAATTGGTCGCTAATGATTCAAGGAAATTTTGCTTTGTCTATTCTTAGAGCAACTTTGGAGGGAATTGTTATCAGCATGGCTTTGTTCTTAATTTGTTTAGGTGAGAGCTCTGCATTGGAATTAAGGGGCTTGGTTCTGGAAGGTTGTAGGGAGAGTTGATTTCACTTCAATAGAGGGTTTTTTTCTTTTCAAGCACTCCTCAAGCAACTACCACACAAGAATCCATTTCAGTCATCCAACCTTAGCTCGTAGAGGATACAATGACCTAGGTAACTCTGAAATCTTCTCTAAATTTTATCAAATTGTGTTCCTACATCTTGCCTAGTTGTTGGTGTTATCTTGGAGGTAGTCTTGTATGGTTTTGGGGTTTGGAGATAGTATTGTATCATTTTCTTAGTCACAACTGTGGATTGGTGCCTCTTTGTTACGATGTATCTTCTACTCTGGTAATTATATCCTACATAAGCCAATGTCACTTCTTAGTATGTTGCTTGTTACACCTTCTCTTGAGCTATACTTTGACCTACCTATGCCCTCATACCTCTTTCCTACCACTGGATCTAGCCTTGCTTCACTTCCGTTTTCAGTTCCTTGCCACTATTAATTCTTATGTGGACCTCTGGTACATGACCTTTATGGTTAATAACATGCAACGTCAAAGGATACAAATTCAACATGGAGGGGGATGTTATAGCCCCCAGAGTCGAAACGGAACCCAACAACAAACCTATGAAGTTGATCAAACTTATCATTTTATTGTCCCCTCATAAACTAGCAATGAAATTCGACAATTGGAAACCTTTGTTACTGGAGATAGATATGCTTTCTCAAACTCTAAGATAATGGAAGAAGTTTATAATTGGGTTCCTAACCCTAGTCATATTAGGGGAAGAAGAAAGCAATATCTTAACACCATATCTCTTAACAAATTGTTCGCCTGGGATAAACTTAATAAACGTGGTTGGATAGGGCCAAATCAATGCCTTCTTTGTAAAATTCAGGAAGAATCACACTATCATCTCTTTTTGAATGGCAGTTACGTGTCTCGAATCTGCAAGTTTTTATGGCGAGCCTTTAAATTCAAAAATAGGTGGTTTGGAGTACGTCTTAGTGATGATTTCATGTTTTGGTGGATTGATAAGAAAGTAACCCCATACAAATCTCTTCCTTACCTATTGGTAGCTAGCATTTGGCACTCTCATAATCTCAGCATTTTTTAAGATAATGTTGCTCTACTAAAGTTTTTCATTGTGAGAGTGGCAACTTTGGCCCAGGAATATAAATCATATCTAAATCCAAGCAAGCCCAGGATCCTGGTGATGCTTGAAATCAGTTTTGACTCTCCCTAGGGTTATTTCGATGGGGCCAGCTAGGACCACCCCCTTTAATACAACATTAGGTGGTCCTTTATTTTAGCCACTCTCACTTCATCTATTGTCGTCACTGTCCTGACAGAAGATCCAACAACACAGTAAAATTGCACCTTTGTGGTTCTTGTTGGAGTTGGCCAAAAAGAAAGGAGTATCTAGATTGTAGGTTATGGGATACTGAAAACTTGTCATCGGCTGGGCCAATCATAAGTCTAAGGTCAATATTCTTGGACTTGATACTATTGTTGGTTCTTTTGAACATATAAATTTATTCCACATCCTATGTGAGCTCGATACAGAAGCTAACAATTTTTCCAAAGAAGCCCTTGCTCTTCCCATGGGTTCTGTTGGGCTTTATGAGTTCATTGATGGCATGAAGATCAAATCGATGGAGACAAATCTCTCCTTCTAGCTCCCTTCCCCTCATCATATTGGTACAATTTTTTTTTTGTTTTTGTATATTAGTTGTAGAGACAATCCTTTGTTTTTTCCCTATTTTTTCATAGACATAAGATGGTACATACATACTCTAGAAAGGACATTATTTTTTTCCTACCAACATTGTTGTATTGGAGAAAACTTGACAAAGTGACAGACTATGTATGTATTATCTCTCATTAATATATACCACTTTTTTCTTTGAAAAAAACTTATTTTATTATTTTATTATTAAGTAACTTTTCAACAAACAAAAGATTCAAAAAAATATTCTTTTTTTTTATAAAAGAAATAATTAAAATGAAAATTTAAATATTATTTAATAACATAAAAATGGTAGGTTTTAGAGTATGATTTGTCAATTAAGTTTAGTTTGTATGGTTAGGTGGAATCTTTATGGTCTTCCTCACCCAAGTTCAAGTTTGGTAAGTTGGCATGTTTATGTTGTGGAATAGAGAAACTATGTGGCGCTCTAAGTATATAATTTGGGTTTTCCCAGTATTAGCAATCGTCATCTCCAATACTCAAAAAATTTCATTAATTGAAGTTAGCTTAGGTGGTTAGACAAAATTGTTGTGTGATCCTCCTCACCCTAAGTGGTTTGAAAAAATTAGTGTGTGATCCTTCTCACTCACTCATACTCAAGTCTTAAATTCCTCATCACCAAAATGAAATTATAAATTATTGAACAAAATTCACTAAATTTTATTAATAATAATAAAATATTTAAATACCCCTTAAGTTGGCCATAATTTGGTAGCCATTTTCTCCTTGGGAAAAAACCACCAAACATAACAAATTATTTTAATTTTAATTATAATTTTATCTATATGCATTTTGATGTATGCTAATTCACTTAAATGAGAACTATATTGACTAGTCATATACAAAGATAAATAAATATGATATAAAAAAAACATCTAGAACCTTAGAATGCTCGTAATGACAAAAGGGCTATAAGAATCCTATAAATAGTATAGGAACTAATTCTATGAACAAATTAAAACATAGAAAATCCTTGAAACTTTGTAATTATTAATGACAACAAACTGATCTGCAAAAGACACAAGATTTCTCTAGGAAAATTTTGTTGAAAGAAAATAATGAATAGAAACACAATCACACATAGAAATTTATTTAGGGAACCCAACTTGGAAAAACCCCACTTGCTTGTATTATCAACTAAGAAATTTGATCTATTACAAAGAATTTGCTTCAAGCCTAAAGCCCCGGCAATATTAATTAACTCTCTACAAGCCTTTCCCAACACTTCGGAAAATAAGGCCTTCTAAGAGCTCCTATTTCCTAGCACAATTATGCCCCTAAAAATAGGAATTTCTCTTATTTCCTTACACAATTCCCAAGAGAATTGCTCTTCTTTCTTCTCAAGATCTACACACAAGAACTTGTCTACCATAATAAATACAATTTGTGCCTTCATTCAATCTCAATATCCAATTTGAATTGCATGACCTACTAGGGCTAATTTTAGCAACTACAACTAGTTAACTGAGAGTAAGTTGAGTTAACAGAAACTCAACTACTCAACTAAGCTCAAAAGTATCTCTATTCTAGAACTATAGATTGGTTAACTAACAGACACTAGAGTTAGCTCCACTAGATAGTTAATCTTAGCCATCAACTTGTCCAGAACTCACTAAAAGCCATCTAACTCGAATTGACTAATAATAACTTAGTGATAGGCCACATCACACATGTTAATTGACAACTAACTCAAGCATCTACGAGAATGAATTCGAATTGGCAGATTTGACTAAGGCACAAGTCAAAGAATCCATTACGTGCTGCATTTTCAACACTCCCTCTTAGTGAGGAAGGGCTTCTTGGAAAACCTCATCCACTTGGATTTGTCTTCAGCTCTACCAAGTTCTATGATGTTGCAACTGCTACCTCTAAACTAGAAAGAGCCATGTACCCTATGTAAGGTGTCTTCTTCTCGGTGTTGGGGGACTCAACTCTCTTCTAAGCTCCCTTAACCAAATCCTCTACCCACTTGGCTCAAACTTTCTCGATATTGGAAGTCTCTGACTGAGTGGCTGCCTCCACTCACCTTGGGCTATGGTCCTCATCATCATCATCCTGCTAGTCAACCCAATCACCAACTAGCTTAGACTGAAACTAAGATATTGGTTGAGGCTCCATCTTGATAGATCTATCCTACTCTCACTCAACCACCACATCTCTACTATGAGAGCTCTTTGCCTTATTTCTCAAGGTTGCACATGCTTCAACCTCCAATATGTAGAGGTCCTTGATCCTGACCCCAATTTGCTTTACTTTTCCTAAAGCAGAATGCTTGAGGTAGGCCTTCCTTTTTTTGAATAAAGCATCATACTCTTTGTCTTCAATGGATGCTACTGAGACAAGGTTTTTCTTCAATCCTGGAACATACATCACATTCTTGAGATGGAGAAGGGGACTAGACTCCCTCTTAAAGCTTATTGTAGTAACTCCTTTGGTCAACTCTTTGTCTCCATCTCCGAGCTTAATATAGATTTGCATGTCTTTCTCCTCCAAATTGCTAAAGAATTCTTTATCCCCTGTCATTTGGAATGAAACCCTTGAGTCAATGTACCACACTACCTTTAACTAAGCTTTTCATGCAAGTTGTTATGGAGAAATCCAATTCGAACTGAGAAGAGAGTGCTTCACCTCCTGTTTTTGTTGCAACGTGCTTTCTAGATTTCTTATTTGGACATTTTGTAGCATAATGCCCAAATTCATGGAAATGAAAACACTTGATCTTACTAAGATCCTTCTTTTCCTTGCCTCCATTTTGACTAGACGTGGGCTTTTCCTTGGGCCTTCTCACCCTTAGCTTTCTTCCCTTTTCTAGCTAAAGAAAATCTCTCCTCATATTCTATCCCAAATGAGACTACATCCCTTGTGTTCCTCCTTATCTCTTTCTGCACAAAATCTGACCACAGTCTCTCCCAATCAGGGAGGTTATCTCTGTCATTCACTACATCTTGGAAACTATCTCAAGATTTGTGAAGCCAAAGAAGAGAAAGGCTCACAAGCTCTATCGGTGGAATTGTCTCTCGAACACCTCCAAGTTCATCCCTCACTTGAGCAAAGCTGGATAGGTTGTAACAATGGTCTCATCCTTGCCCATTCGAATGTTCCTCAATTTGTTCTTCAAAGAAAGTATTATTGTATCACTACTGCTTTCGAACATATTAGTAAGGGACTTCCACATCTAGAATGGGGTTTCCTTACCATCAAAAATTGGGACAATAAGGTCTTTGACTCCTTCTAAGATCATCCTCCTAGTTTTGGCAGTGTCCTTCTTCAATTGAGATAATTGTTGTGCATCTGATGCAGCAAGTTTAAGAATATCATTCTTAATGTAATCCAAAACCGCATTGTCATCTAACACATCCTCTGTTATGTCCTTCCATGCGCAAAAATTTGAAGTCCCTTCCAGTGAATGCTCTGTCCTCAAGCCATAGGATGACATGATTCCTACACTTGTAGAATTATTGCACCAACCAATATTCTCTTAAATGCACTTTGAATCTGATCAAGGAAGTCAGTTTCTATCTTGTTTTCAACTTTGACAGCATGTAGAAAATCCTTGAAATTGTTAATGGGGTTAACTGATTTGCAAAAGACATAAGATTTCTATACCAAAATTTTGTGGAAAGGAAACAATGATTATAAACAAAAACACACATAGATCAATCACACAGAAATTTATCTGGGGAACCCAACTAGGAAAAACCCCTCTTGTTTGTATCATCAACTAAGCAATCTGATCTATTACAAAGAATCAACTTCAAGCCTAGAGACCCTGCAATATTGATCAACTCTCTACAAGACTTGCCCAACACTTAGGCAAATAATGCCTTCTAGGAGCTCTTATTTCCTAGTGCAATTTTGCCCCCAAAGAATAGGAATATCTCCTATTTCCTTGCGCAATTCCCAAGAGAATTTCTCTGCTTGCTTCTCAATATCTAGACACACAAAACCTATGTGCCATAATAAATACAATTTATGCCTTCATCCAATCTCAATAGGCAATTCAAATTGCATGACCTACTACGGTTAATTTTAGCAGTTGCAACTAGTTAATTGAGAGTAAGTTGAATTAACAAAAATTCAACTACTCAACTAAACTCAAAACTATCTCTATTTTAGAACTAGAGATCACTTAACTAACAGACACTAGAGTTAACTCCACTAGATAGCTAATTTTAGGCATCAACTAGTCCACGATTCACTGAAAGCCATCTAACTCGAATTAACTGACAATAACTCAGTCATGGGCCACATCACACATGTTAAATGACAACTAACTCAAGCATCTATGAGATTGAATTTGAATTGACATCTTTGACTGAGGCACAAGTCAAAGAATTCATTCCTTGCTACATTTTCAACATAAAATACACGGGCTCAATAGTATAAGAACTAGCTCTAATAACAACTTAAAATACACAATCTCAAAAGGATCGTGGCTACAAAATTGGTGCAATGCTTCCAATAATTTTGTAGATCTAAAGGATCATAAAGATAAAGCAATACAAATTTGAAATGGTATTTAATTGTAATAATTTTGTAAATCTAAGAGATTTGAAATGGTATTTAGGAGCTTTAAACATAATTGAAGTTGTTCTTATGACATGTCTTCTCAAGGATTATTACGTAGAGCCCAATCAAACGTAAGTTAATTGTGATAAGTGTCTATTAAATCTACTACTAAATTACAACCCAACGAGCATAATTTGTATCATATAAACACATGGATGAAATACAACTAGCATGTAATCAAACTGAACAATATGGAGCAATTATGACATTATATGCAAAGATATACACCATTAGATATTTGTGCATATGCATCAAATGGTATATATTTGGGCATATATTGTCGCAGGCTAGACTTGTTATTCTACTTGAGGATCCCATACCACTTGTTAGGGTCCTATAATTTTTATAGGATTGCTTGATTATAGTTGATCATTATTATGTTTGAGATGGTGTAAATAATATTTCATCCTACAACTTTTTCCAAAGCGACACCAAGAATCAAGATTTAAGGATATTTTTGCATAACATTGTCTGAATCATACTAGAATGCAGGTGTTTTAATCAAAACTTGCTCAGAAGCATTAGCCAGCAATGTGGAAGATTGTCCACATGTTGTGGCTAATCACAGTAAAATTCATTGGCTGGTTGGTTTAATTCAGGTTTACTGAGAGAAGTAGACTTCATGACTAGTTTGTTATGGAAATAAATGTGATTGTTTTATTTAGAATTAGAGATAAGACTTATTAATATTGTGTAATCGAGAGAGATAAGATTTGGAGATTTTGTTGTTAAGATTTTTCAAAGAAATAGGAGGTTCTGTGTGGAGCGAGGGATTTTTTTTGAGTAATAGCGTGAGTTTTTAAAGGGAGCGAAAGCTCATTTTGGAAGAGGGGGGTGTGTAGGTTAAAATATATACAGAGTCATTCTTATGTAATAGGGGCAATGTAAGACTCTATTCTTTTGTGTATTGTGTATAATATAAATATCCGATGTCTTTTTGTATGGTGCGCCATGGAATGTAAATACTGTTTTTGTGTGAAATGGTGATTAGTTTTCATTGTACAAGTGAGACAAAACCCAAACTCTGTTAGTTCTTGAAGCATTATGAAACGCCATCATATTCTGTGTAAATCGAATGACAACGGTGAATATTTGAGTGGGTTTGACCGGACAAGGACAAGACTCTGTCTTTTTATTATATTATGATCAATTTATTTTCATAGCCATCGATATATGTTGAGTCATCAGTTTGATGCGTTTGCGTCTTGATAGTCGCTTGACATGGTTTCAATTTGTGTTATTATTAAAATTGTAAGAATCCTTTGGTCATTGAAAATCTGGTGTGGTCGAATTTTATGAATTAGAAACTCTACAATACAAAGAAATAGTCTGAAAGACTTCACCGATCTTCTGGAACAGAGCCGAATTGATATACATACTAGTTGTGAAATTCGTTGGCTACTTGAATCGGAATGGAAAGGAGACAGCAATGAATCGAACGCGAGTAGGTTACAAGCTGTGTTAAAGGGAGATCGAATCCGCGTTAAAGCGTTGAGATCCCACTGGAGCACATTGAAAATTGGGGATTTCCGAGATCCAATTGAATCAGATCTGGTACAGAGATCGGTTGGAAGTAGTGAGGAGTCTAAAGGTGGAGGCGCGCATTTAACTGGGCGATTTCAGAATTCCGATCAAATCGGACCGGAGTTGTGGAGCAATCTACAGGTTTGGTGATGAATCTTTGAGATCTCCGACTGCAATTGAGTCGGATCGGAGTGGTTGTTAATCATAGCCCTGAATTATCGCCGATTGGAATTTGATTTGGATCAAATTGTATTGGGATAGTTAATCGACCAACATTTTAAAAGAGCCGGCTAGAAGTCGGTTCAATTGACACGAATACGTGTAGATAGTTAAGAAAATCAAGGCCACTGGCTGCAATGTGTTGTTGATTCAGAAGAGTATTTTGCGCGATGCTATGACCGATCTTCCGCTGCATTATTTGTCGAAGGTGAAGATCTTGGTTGTCAAGGACGTGGAGAGGGATGATATCGAATTTATTACCAAGTCACTGAATTGTTTTCCTATTGCGAATATTGAGCATTTTAGGGAGGAGAAGTTGGGCATGCTGACATGGTGGAAAAGTTTGAGTGCATTGATTGGAATCGGCATTGAGAAATATTGGCCCTGTTCTCTGGAGTGATGTCAATCAAAGCATTGAGGAAGAGAATCACAAGAACAAGGACGAAGAAATAGCCAATTGGAACCAGTTTGGACTTTCATTGAAAACGAAAGGTAATTTCAATGTTAGCGCAGAGATTATTAAATAGTTTTTTTTGAATTGGGAGCGCTGGTATTTTTTTACCACCGGCCTTAAACAAGTAGGTTCTAGTCTGAGAATGAAATGAAAGACATATTGAAATAAATACAACTTGGCAACCATTTATGCCTGTCACTTTGAAGTTAGCTAGAGTAAGTGAGGAGAAATCCGATTACAAAATAAAATTTGGGATTGGTTTCTAACCACCTTTTGAAGTGTGTAAATTTGCCAGTTATTTAAGTTTTAATTTGGCATTTACGGAGATACATTTTATTTGAATCGAATCCTTGTGATTCTGGGAATTGCAGGCCCTGCCTGCATCAATTTTTGGTATCAGAGCCTGGCTCTGTTGAAATTGAATAAGTTTGTTTTTCTGAATGAAGTTTAGTAACAGATTACATCAGTGAGAAAATCCATTCAAAACACAGGTGACAGCATAAGAAAGAGTGAAGACTGCAGCAATATAAACCAAGGGAAGCTGTGAGAGAAGAACCATATGTGTTCTTAAAAGCAGAATAAGGAAAATTCTTAAAAGTGGCAGTGAACCTGAAGAATCCAACAAGAGATTGGACAGAGAGGACAATTGAAGTAGAGAGTAAGGGATTGCAGAAGCCTAGAGGGAGCAAAAGTGTTGCTCAGAGAGAAGATTCCAGATAGGGAATCGTGCTTACCAAAAGACTGAGTGAGGAGAGCTTGGTGAGGTAAGATTGCAGTAAAGAGGACTTACTGTTGCAGAGGTGCGAGGAGCTCATGGAAAGAGAGGAGCAGAAAATGACTACAGATAGTCATAGCAGAAGTTCACAAAGAAGCCACAACAGAAAGGAAGATGCCAAAGCAAATGGCATGGAGATGAGTCAAGAAGAGTTTGACCGAGAGAAAGCTGAGATAGATTTCCAGATTGGAATATTGATGAAGATGTTGCAGAAAAGTGTTTGGACCATGAGGAAAAAAGTAAAGTGGCCAAGGCTACGAGAAAGGAGAAATCAGCAAGTGAAGTCAGAGATAGTAAAAGAATTGAGAAAGATTGAGCAGATATTGAGTCTCAAGAGGAATGAGAGAAACTCAGAGAAATAGAGGTAGAATTGGAAGTTTCCATTTGCAGACCAGAACAAGCTGAAATGTTAGGGGAAGAGATAATGAGAGGTCAGCTGAAGATCTCATGGACTATTGGCAGAATTTAGAACAATTCGAAGATATGTTAACAAAGGAAGCAGATGAGGCAATGAAGCCTTGTGATTTTGATTCTTACAGTTTGTGTATGTTTGCAGGATATGCAGAGGATGATGGACAGTTGATTGAAATTGTCACAACCAAGAATGAAGCTCTTGAGGTAAAGTATGATGAAGAATCCTTTTTAGAGGAAGAAGGTGTTGATCATTTGCAACAGAAGAAGTTCATAGATGAAACCCTGTTTGGTATGAAACAGTCAGATGAGGTTGATATAGACCAGCAGTCTAACGACAATTCCATAGTGGGACTACAAAAAGGTAAACCGATGAATTTGTTTAATGGAATTAATGAAAGATACTTTCAATATGATGATGTAGAAAACAGGTCAACTCAGGAGGATTGCCAAGAAAAGAATGAAGCTGAGAAGGAAAATTGTGATGATCTGCTGGAGAGATTTCACAAGGAGATAGAATTCTTGGAAAGATTACTCGAGGAACCCAAAGGAGAAACAAAGCTTACAGAACCTGATGGAGGAAAATATGCGGCAGACAGCATTAATAAATATGATGCTGAAATCAGAGAAATTGAGCAGCGATTATATGAAGGTGAGATGAAAGATCAGAAGCAGCAAGGAGGTTATGTCCTCAAAGGCATAAAAGAGACAGAAATATTAACTCAGCAAGACGAAGGTGGAAGTAACCAGAAATTTGGAAGGAATGGTTAGCTACATGAGAATGAATTTGAGGAAAGCATTAAATTGCAGGAGTATAGACGCTGGCAACAGAATGAAGAACCAGAAATTGGTCTAGCAGTAAAAAGAAAGACAAGTAAAAACCGAAGATACATATGGAGACTGAAGAAAAGGGTGAAATGGAAGCTATTGCAATAGAGGTTGAATGGCAAGCTAATGAACGAGTTCAAGAAACTAGAACAAATTCATATTGATTTGAAGTCACCGCAAGAAGGATCCGCTGGAATCCAAAAGATCTATGATGGAGGATTGGTGCTTGAAGCATCAAAGGAAAATGGAAGGTATTGTATTTTGAAAACTGAAGGTTGTTTTGTGTTTGCAGGTCATATTGACTTGAGGAAAGACAAACAGTTATTAAAGACTGTTGAAGAAATGACTACTCATAGTCATATGCAGAATAAGGAGGATGGCGAAAGAATTTTTGAATTCAAAGGATACACTGAGTTATTGAAGATCATTGATCTTGAAGCAAGCCATAGTGAAGGAGGATTAAAGACAGATATTGCGGACAATGCAGTTAGTAGAAATGGTACAGGTGAAGGAAATGGAAAAGTGAAAATTAGAGTGAGAAAACCAGCAGCGAAATATGTGAAAAGGACAGCAGCAGATAGTGAGGAATTACAGCATAGTGGACAGAGACTTAAAAGACAAACAACAACAGCAGTAACTAAGGATAGACTATCAAACCAAATATGGGATCCAGAAGGACACAAAACAAAATTGCATGATCAGGAGATCATGGTTAATTTAAACCACGGGAGTTTGATGCAGGAGCATCTGCATTAGCCAGCAATGTGGAAGATTGTCCACATGTTGTGGCTAATCACAGTAAAATTCATTGGCTGGTTGGTTTAATTTAGGTTTACTCAGAGGAGTAGACTTCATGACTAGTTTGTTATGGAAATAAATGTGATTGTTTTATATAGAATTAGAGATAAGACTTATTAATATTGTGTAATCGAGAGAGATAAGATTTGGAGATTTTGTTGTTAAGATTTTTCGAAGAAATAGGAGGTTCTGTGTGGAGCGAGGGATTTTTTTTTGAGTAATAGCGTGAGTTTTTAAAGGGAGAGAAAGCTCATTTTGGAAGAGGGGGGTGTGTAGGTTAAAATATATACAGAGTCATTCTTATGTAATAGGGGCAATGTAAGACTCTGTTCTTTTGTGTATTGTGTATAATATAAATATCCGATGTCTTTTTGTATGGTGCGCCATGGAATGTAAATACTGTTTTTGTGTGAAATGGTGATTAGTTTTCATTGTACAAATGAGACAAAAGCCAAACTCTGTTAGTTCTTGAAGAATTATGAAACGCCATCATATTCTGTGTAAATCGAATGACAACGGTGAAGATTTGAGTGGGTTTGACCGGACAAGGACAAGACTCTGCCCTTTTATTATATTATGACCAATTTATTGTCATAGCCATCGATATATGTTGAGTCATCAGTTTGATGCGTTTGTGTCTTGATAGTCGCTTGACATGGTTTCAATTTGTGTTATTATTAAAATTGTAAGAATCCTTTGTGTTAGGTAAACTTGACTCAGGATAGAGTCAAAAGTTGACGAGGTTAAATAGTGATGGTTTTGGGGCACATGGTATTGTGCACCCATGGTATTCTGCCCGTGGTATTATATGTAATGGAGCCTATAAAAGGCTGGAAGGACTTCATTGTAATGCATGGCTTGGAGGTGAGCGGTGAAGGCTCACTTGGCCGGATTGGCCAAGGTTTTGGCCAAAGATAATGAAATTTCATTATGATTGGGTTTTTCCCCGGATTTGGGGTTTTCCCGGATAAACATGTGTATTTATGTGTTTATGGTTATTGCTGGTTAATTTTATATTTATTCCTCTCAGTAATTAATTTATGTTCTTGGGTA
The DNA here is from genome assembly GCA_000404065.3 of Pinus taeda. Classification (NCBI taxonomy): domain Eukaryota; kingdom Viridiplantae; phylum Streptophyta; class Pinopsida; order Pinales; family Pinaceae; genus Pinus; species Pinus taeda. Next base: position 138 of record APFE031519461.1, on the reverse strand, counting down.
AATTTCTTAACAAGTGGTATCAGAGCCATGCCCCAAAGTTAGCCAAGTGGATGAATCCTCGGAATGTCGAATGAAGGTGGTGGGCCCCGGTAATATCACGATGGGATCCGTGGATGAGCTCGGTTAAACAGGCGGTGT